>LPNX011182630.1:407751-424182 GCA_001517045.1 Pseudotsuga menziesii
CAGAATTCTGTATATACACATTTGTATCTGATTTACACCTTCTGAAGTTTTGTGAGAGAAGGAAGGCATCCATCTTGGAATACCACTCTCTTGGGGCCTGTTTTAACCCGTATAGTGACTTATTTAGATTGAAAACCAAAGATGGATCAGAAATGTAGCCCTTAGGCTGCTTCATGTATATCTCCTCATGAATTTCTCCATGCATAAAGGAATACTTAACATCCATATGATGCACTTCCCAGTGCTTAGATGCAGAAATTGCCAAAACTAGGCGGATGGAGTCCATTTTTGCAAACGGTGCAAAAGTCTCATGCTAGTCCACACCATTGGACCTGGGAGAAACCTTTTGCTACAAGAATTGCCTTATATTTTCAGTTTCTTCCATCAGTAGCAACCTTATTCTGAAACACCCACTTGCATTGAACCAATTTCCTACCCAAAGGAAGAAAAACTCACTCCAAAATAGTGTTTTTCTGAAGAGAATTCATCTCGTCATCCAAGGAAACTTGCAATATCAGATCCTTTTGAGAATGGTAGTAACAATTAGGGTATTAAATGATCATCAAATAACAATATTCATACAGCAAATAATCAGGAAAAGGGAGCACAATACCTACTCTTTGAAAATTGGACTGGGTTCTCCTTGGATCATCCGGATTTCCAATGTTATCTCCCGCGGAGGAGAGTGTATGTCGAGCCCAATTCGGGAAATGATTTTGTACTTCAAGTTATGATTCAGAATCATATTTTTTATATACAATGATTTCAAAAATCAGAGGATCCAAATCAGGGTTATCACCCCCAATTACATCATCCAAATATTCAGTAGAATAGGAAGGAAATTCAGCAGTTTTCTCCTTCACTAGTTCTACCTCCTGAAGAGGCTCATCAAACTTGAAACTCCTTTCAATGATGATATATTTTTTTTATATCCAGCAGCTTGAAACCTTTTGATTCATTAGGATATCAAATAAACAGACATTCTATGCTTTGCGGTTGCAAAGCCCTCCTTTATCAAGTGGAATTTGGGCCCATGCAGTGGACCCAAACACCCGCAGATTCAACACATCCAGCTTGTGTCCGAAGTATGCTTTGAAAGGGGTCTTCCCTTTCATAGATGAGTGTGGCACTCTATTCTAAATATATTCTGTAGCATGCATGTATTTTTCCCACAAATTTGCATCCAACTTCTTTGACTCCAACATACAAGTGGTCATCTCCTTGAGAGACCGATTCTTCCTCTCCGCTACACCATTCTATTGGGGAGTGTAGGGGACTGAATGATGGATTTGAATACCACTTTGGGAACATATATGCAGCAAATCATTACTGACATACTCCCCACCATTATCATATCTCAAGATCTTGATCTTCTGGCTAGATGCATTCTCAATCAAGGCCTTCAATTCAGTGAATTTTTCCTAGACTTCCGACTTCTTTTTCATAGGAAAGACCCTGTGTATATGGAAAAGTCATCAATGAAAGTCAGAATGTACCTTGATCCATTCATGGATGTGATAGGCATGGGACCACTGATATCAGAATGCATCAGTCCCAAGATGCATGATGCTCGGCTTGCCTTCCCCTGATCGAACTTATGCTCAAGGTGCTTTCCAACAACACAACCCTTGCAAATTCCAGTTGTAGCTTTGATGACCAGGAAGCCTTCAACCATAGAATTCTTCATTAATTTCTGCAATTATTTGAAGTTCATGTGGCCAAACCTCTCATGCCACAATATACTAACTTCATTTCCATGATTCAGCAATGCGGTGGGCTTTGCATCCACCACAAAATGGGAGAACTCACAGGCTTTTGCATGATGGTTTGTAAGGCCTTTTGCTACACGTTTTCCAGATGCAAGTTCTGTGATCTCTACATCATTCGGGCTAAAGGAGAATCTCTTGGGCACTCCCGTATGTGTCATTTGATAAACACTTAGGAGGTTTGATGCAAGAGATGGTACATACAGAACATTGGAAAAATAACCATGCTCAAGATCTACAATACCTCGTCCTTCGGATATGATTGTGGAGTCATCTCCCATGTGGATGGGAATGTATTTTCTGGTCTCCAAAGATGAGAAGGAATCTCTTTCATCCATCATGTGGTTCAAAGCTCCATAATATATCAAGAGTGCTTTGCACTTTGAAGTGCTTTCCATGAGGGCATGACCTCTTTCATGCTGCAGTTCCTGATCTTGCTGATCTCTCCTCCAAAATATTTCTGGAAGATTAATGCGATTTTTCTCAAAAAGAGAAGTAGCTTCATCAAGTTTCTTTTTCATGCAGGCATGTTCAAGGTGGAAGCCCTTCCCGCAGTATGAACACTTGAATTTTTCCTTTCCATGATTTCCTTTGCCTTTGTTCTTCTTCGATTCAGAAGGCTCTTCATGCTGCTGGTTTTCAACTTTAGGCTTAGGATCTTCGAATTTGGTTTTTGGGTTCTTTTTCTACTTTCCTTTACCCTTCAGATATTTTGGCTCGGAGACATAGAGGGCTTGATCACGGGAGGATCTAATGATCCCCATATGGACAATGTTATCATGTTCACTTGTTAGGGACTCAATGAAGTCATTGAGTGAAGGCATCTTCCATCCAGGGTTTGTGAGCTTCCCTACATGAAATGTAGAGACAAACACTAAATAATCAGCTCCAATTTTGGAGAGTATGGCAAGGATGAGCTGACCATCCTCCTTCTCCACCTTACATTCCTTCAAAGTAATACAATGTGCTTGAACTTTGTGAAAAAATCATTTAAGGTCTCGAAATTGGAAGGATGGGGAGACATCAACTCGTTTTCAAGCTGGTATACTCTCAAATGATCCTGTTTTCCATACAAGGTTTTACAAGTTGTCCCAAATTTCCTTTGGAGTCTTCAATTCCGAGAGATGGAAAAGAAGATCCTGGGAAATAGAGAGGCACAAGAATATGGATGCTTCATCATTCTTGTTCAAGAATCTAGATTTTTCTGTCACAGAAGAAGGCTCTTCTTCGGTGTCCATAGTGACCCTATAGAGTCCTCTGGAACGTAGCTAGATCTCCATGTCTCCTTTCCATAAATGGAAATTGAACGGAGTCAAGAGTTGTACTGAAGAAGACATTTCAAACTACTAGAGCGAATTCTTTCACCTGTTAAAACCTGCAAATCACAACAAAAGGGGCACCGTAAGATCAGACAACCTGCACATTTTAGGCTTTCATCACACCCAGCATAATTGATCAAGCAAGCTTGATCAACAATTTCTTTACTTGGGGTATTAAGTGGTAAGCCTTGGCTTCTGGTGCAGTGCTAGAATTTTGAGATTTTGCTCATTTTTTCATTCAATATCTGTCAAAAACCATGTTTTTGAGAGATCTAAGCTTTGTCCCTCCGTAAGCTCTGATACCATATTAATTTGTCACAGTGGTCTAGGAACTGAAAACACAGTCTCACAAAGAATACAGACAACTATGCATAAAATTGGAAAAATGGTGCTGCAATGGAAGTAGCAGCTCTGTATAATCAATGAATAATGAATAATACAATACAATGATCATGCAAGATGCATGAATTCCAAGACAATTCAAATTCCCAAGGAGGTCATTCGAATTGAATGAATGAGTGTAGCTTAACTAACTGTAAGTCACAGTAAACACACTAGTTAACCAACTGATCAAGTGTCGATTGACTCAATTGAGTCCTAACTAAAGTTGTAGTGCAATCCATGACTAAGTCTAACTGAAATTAGCTTAGACACATGTCAATGCATGCCAACCAACAAGTGGTAGCACATCATTAACTCCAATGAACCATGATGAGGTTAACTGAAGTCAAACTGGCCATCAGAGGTGGTTGAAGGCACCCATGTTGACTCAAGTTCATTAAATATTAATAAAATAATCAATAAAATGAATGGGGGCACCTTCACCACTCAGCTTAATTGATTGTAACCATCAGTTAGCAATTAGGTGCATTTAAGACACTCAAATCACTCTCAAAGTGCTCCAGTTGGCCTCCCCAAATGAAGGAGAAGGCTTAGTTGGCCTCCTTAACTAAAGGTAGGTGTGGGTGTGCTCATGCTGATGTCATACAGTGCTCCTCTAATGCCAATTAAGTCAATAAACTTAGGATAGTGGTTTAACAAGGCCAAATTGACCAAATTAAGTGTGCATGGTGGGAAAATGTCTCCAACACCTTGATATCATAAACATTGGGAAAATTTTGGCATTTACTAAGGCTCATTCCTAGACTTATATTATGCAAAATTAGGTGGATTCTTGAAATTCATATCTCAAAAAACAATTCTCGGCATAATAAAAACCCTAAAACATGAATTATGGTCAGTCCTAAGTGATGTTTGGACAATTTTGAATCCATTTGGGCATTGAATCCAAAGTTCTAGGAAATCCTTTGGGCATAAACAACCCTAGAAAAGGCAAATATGGGCATAATCTCATCCCTACAAAGTGGTAATGTTCAGCAATTACAACCCTTAAATGAAATTTTGGGAACACTTAGATGAAATGTGTGCATCAACAGTCCTGGTTGTATCTTCATAACAACAATAGATTCCCCAACAGAAAACCTTCTGTAGCAACAATTTGGCGTCATTTGAGGGTTCTAGAGATAAAATATCTTGTGGGTGTCCTGAAATGACCCTCTTGAGGAGTTGTAATAGATGTGTGAAGACTTGGAGAAGGATCTCATACCCATTTTGTGAGAACCAACCTATTACAACATACAACCAATGCATAGATCCAAAAGAAGTTGAGGATGGTGATAAATGGAGTGAGCCAAATGGAAGCAGATGAGAGTAGGATTTTTTTGTTAATGATGAAAAATAAGGAATCACCTAATATCCATAATATTCCATTTGAATATTGACATGGTACTTTATAAATGAGGTGGGTCAACATTTCAAAATTAATATTCATGTTCTATTTTCTGACCATCCTTTTTGAACTAATTGTTTTGGAACTTATTGTGGTCAAATTGATGAGTCAAATTGGATTCCAAGATCATGAGGGAAGAGGTATTGAATTTCTTTTCATTTGATCGATTTCATTTATATATTAGGGGTTTATAATACCCTTATGATACCCATTATGTTTTCCATTGAATTGCAAGACTGTTGACTGAATAGTTGCACAAATATTTGTGGCTATTCAACCCATATTTGCACAACTCATAGGATATGAAAAGTATGATCAGATAACATTATTGCAAATATGTCTAGTGATCTAGCATCCACAAAGTGTGAAACCTTCTTATCAATTGGTTATGCAACTATGTAGCATGACTGTTTGGTGGGTAGTTGTGTAATGCATGGCTTGCCTATGTTTTGGTCATGAAACTTTGATGTGTTCTTATGTGATGGGAAACTATTTAGTGCATGGATTGAATTCATTTTATCCACACAACTATGTTGCATGAGTACTATATGGTGGGAATTTGTACAATCTCACATACTGATTTTGTGTATGGATCCACAATTGTGGTGCATATCTAGACGGTTGGAACCCACAAAACTTCTGGGTTCCTTGCCACCTACAAACACAAATGAGTTTCACATGTTATAGGATGATATATACCACATTGCCTAAATTATGGTAGTTTGTACAGCATGAAAGTAACTTGCATGATTCTTTTGTGAACTAATGCACAACCTACATGAAAATTTGCTTTATTCCCACAAACTCCACTTCTTTTTTTAGTATTTTTGTTTGTGTGGAAAGCCTATTTCTAGGATAGTAATGTCGATCTCTTGGCATGATTGAGATTGTGTCAAGATTTTGGAGGAGGAACAAACTAACCGCATTACACATGATGAGCTCACCTCCTATGGATTACTCAAATACTTATTACACTTCAGTAAGATAATCTTGAGTGAGATTATCCAAATATGGAAACTTGAGGATGGTCCCTTCTAGTTGAGGTGACATCATATGAATTTATCCACTACTAATGTGGAATTTTATTGGACCACAATGTATCCTTCACAAAATACCCAGTAATTGAACTTCCATCTCCATACTCTACATAATATTCACATGGTTAACCAGACTCATAACCTTGATCACTCTCAGTCTAACTTGTTAAGTCAAAAAATGATAGGTCACATGTAACAATAGATCCACTTTTTGTCTATCAATAATTGTGTCCAACACACATAATTACGTCATATCTCTATCACTTGTGAAAGGTCTTGATTGGATATATGGCAACCTTGTTATCATAAACATTGGGAAAAATTTGTCATTTACTAAGGGCCATTCTAGGACTTATATTATGCAACATTAGGTGGATTCTTCAAATTTATATCTAAAAAAAAAATCTCGACATAATAAAAACCTTAAAACATGAATTCTGATCAGTCCTAAGTCATGTTTGGAAAATTTTGAATCCATTTGGGCATTGAATCCAAAGTTCTGGGAAATCCTTTGGGCATAAACAACCCTAGAAAAGGAAGATATGGGAATAATCTCAGCCCTGCACAGTGGTAATGTTCAATAGTTACAACCCTTAAATGAAATTTTGGGAACACTTGAATGAAATATGTGCATCAACAATCCTGGTTGTATCTTCATAACAACAATAGATTCCCCAACAAAAAACCTTCTATAGCAACAATTTGGCGTCAATTGAAGGTTCTAGAGATAAAGTATGTTACGGGTGTCCTGAAGTGACCCTCTTGTGGAGTTGTAATAGATTTGGGAAGACTTGGAGAAGGATATCATACCCATTTTGTGAGAACCAACCTATTACAACATACAACCAATGCATAGATCCAAAAGAAGTTGAGGATGGTGATAAATGGAGTGAGCCCAATGGAAGCAGATGAGAGTAGGATTTTTTTGTTAATGATGAAAAATAAGGAATCACCTGATATCCATAATAGTCCATTCGAATCTTGACATGGTACTTTATAAATGAGGTGGGCCAACCTTTCAAAATTCATATTCACGTTCTATTTTCTGACCATCCTTTTTGAACTAATTGTTTTGGAACTTATTGTGGTCAAATTGACGACTCAAATTGGATTCCAAGATCACGAGGGAAGAGGTATTGAATTTATTTTCATTTTATCCATTTCATTTATATATTAGGGGGTTATACAACCCTTATGATACCCACTAGGTTTTCCATTGAATTGCAAGATTGTCAACTGAATAGTTGCACAAATATTTGTGGCTATTCAACCCACATTTGCACAACTCATAGGATACGAAAAGTATGATCATATAACATTATTGAAAATATGTCTAGTGAGCTAGCATCCACAAAGTGTGAAACCTTCTTATCAATTGGTTGTGCAACTATGTAGCATGATTTTTTGGTGGGTAGTTGTGTAATGAATGGCTTGCCTATGTTTTGGTCATAAAACTTTGATGTGTTCCTATGTGATGGGAAACTATTTAGTGCATGGATTGAATTCATTTTAGCCACACAACTATGTTGCATGAGTAATATATGGGAATTTGTACAATCTCACATACTGATTTTGTGTATGGATCCACAATTGTGATGCATATCTAGACGGTTGGAACCCACAAAAATTCTGGGTTCCTTGCCACCTACAAACACAAATGAGTTCCACATGTTATAGGATGATATCTACCACATTACCTAAATTATGGTAGTTTGTACAACATGAAAGTAACTTGCATGATTATTTTTTGAACTAATGCACAACCTACATGAAAATTTGCTTTATGACCACAAACCCCACTTCTTTTTTTAGTATTTTTGTTTGTGTGGAAAGCCTATTTCTAGGATAGTAATGTCGATCTCTTGGCATGAGTGAGATTGTGGCAAGATTTTGGAGGAGGAACAAACTAACCACATTACACATGATGAGCTCACCTCCTATGGATTACTCAAATACTTATTACACTTCCGTATGATAATCTTGAGTAAGATTATCCAAATATGGAAACTTGAGAATGGTCCCTTCTAGTTGAGGTGACATCATATGAATTTATCCACTAATAATGTGGAATTTTATTGGACTACAATGTATCCTTCACAAAATACCCAGTAATTGAAATTCCATCTCCATACTGTACATAATATTCACATGGTTAACTAGACTGACAACCTTGATCACTCACAGTTTAACTTGTTAAGTCAAAAAATGATAGGTCACACGTAACAATAGATCCACTTTTTGTCTATCAATAATTGTGTCCAACACCAATAATTACATCATATCTCTATCACTTGTGAAAGGTCTTGATTGACATCATGTCTATGGAGATTCCATGTTGGTAATTACGTGTATGAAGAATAATCAACAAATCCATAAAGTGACTTTAGATCCTATGGTTATGTAGATCAAGGAAAATTCACATCTCTTTGATATGATCGCTTTTAACCATATATAGAGATATGGGGAAACCCTAGGTTTGTCTCTGCAATCTAGTAATATTTGAGAAATGTATCTATTATTTTGACAACGATTATATTACAAAGAAAACCATTCAAAACCGACAAGAAGGAACCTAACATTTTCAGGCAACAAAACATGTTGTCCATGTTTTTGGACTTCTAAGCATATCTGATATAATCTATTATCAATCCAAGCAAGTTAAAATTATAGGAAACAAAGAGTGGTAGAAATTGAGCAAGTATGGTTTACAAATCAAATTAATTGAAGCAAAATATGTATGAGAAATAGGAATATGTTTCCTATACTATTCATAATTTTTTTTGTTACAACTTACCTTGATTTGTGGACCTTTGCATTGTCTTATTCTTCTTTACCTTTCAAAACATCATTCAACATACTACAAATATTTTCCTGTTGCAATAATTTCATGTTAGGACCCATCAAATAAAAATTTGTCTATTTATGAAAATAACAAAACCTATCTAAATAAGTACAATACTATTACAATGTAAATTACAATACTATTCAACTATTCAAGTAAAGTACTTGGTAATAAGATATTAGATAAGGAAACATGGATAACCACAACACTATGTATATAAGGCCATATATCACATCAAAACTCCATTTTTTTCCTCTGAACTATGAAAATGTTTCCCAACGCTATCTATAACAAGTTCCAATGGATGAGTCAAATAGAAATAGTAAAATTTAAACACTACAATTATAGAAATAATTGTTTTTAATGTATACTTCCTTACCATTCATTGAGCTCCTCTCTATTTCGAGAATAATTTCATATTCTCTACTAAAAAGGACCAACCATGTGAAGGTGGAATCTCTTATGGCCCCTTCCCCGCTCACATCACTTTCAATTCCCCAAACCCAATGCATCTACTTGCAAATAACAATTTACTGCAAATTAATTCACTCAATAGCTGAAAAAAAATTCATTAAGCAATTCATTTAGTCAATAGTCGATAAAAACATTCCGTAAACCATTCATTAAAGCATTCATTTAACCATTCATTCATGAAATAGATGAAAAAACCATGTAAATTTTTTTATTATAAATAAGAATTACTCAAAAATTATTCAGTCACTTCCTTTTTACTTTTCTTCTCTTTACATATTTAGCGAGAAGCGCATCTTCTGGAATCTGCTCATCGGCCTCCCTAGTAGACTGCTCGCAAGGTTGAATTTGCGGCAAGGGGCTCGGAATTGCTGCAATATTGTCAAAATGTTTCATTATTTTTTGTTTTTTTTTATAAATACAAGTAATTCATTTAAAAAAAACATTACAAAGGTGTTTTTTTACCTGGCATGGGCACATCATCATGTTCATCATTATCCTATATAGGCTCAACCTGTTCAGTGTTACCTGTATCTACATGCTCTACAGTTGAATTGTGGAGAATTAGAATTAATGTTCACCATCTGCAATTATCTATACAAAACAATAGCATATTAATAAATTCATTACCAGGAATCGAAGCATGATCTTCGTCTGGTTGGTGTACTTCCTTGACACTAACGGGATCATTAATTTTCTGCTCAAAACAAATAAATAATTTATGTTCATTTTTTATAATGAATAAATTGCATTAGAATTAATAAATTTTCATTAAACTATATAGTTTTTATATACATGTGCATTAGATGGATCAGTAGAAGATCGTGCAGTATGCCCAAATAAGCTTCTTCGGCGTTCAACAAGGCCTTCAAAGTCATGTTGGAAGCCAAGCTTCATGTCTTCCAGA
Source organism: Pseudotsuga menziesii (assembly GCA_001517045.1). NCBI lineage: Eukaryota > Viridiplantae > Streptophyta > Pinopsida > Pinales > Pinaceae > Pseudotsuga > Pseudotsuga menziesii. Next base: position 417,883 of record LPNX011182630.1, read on the forward strand.
GTGGGCAATTCTTTGAATCGGTCGGCCTACATATTTGCATTACGTCATTAATTTTACATTTTTTGCAAGAATAAAATGAAAATAATTTTTTATATATTATTTGGATGCAGTATTGGGTTTTCGATACTTAAATTCGGGCCTCAAAATTTGAATAACCACTAGGCCCAAGCTTGTGTTGGGGTTTGTGAAAGACGAAACCTAGAGGATACTTGAAGTCCTAGGGTTTAAGTCCATGTGAGAAGGACCTAGGGTTTGTGGCAAAGAAACCTTATAGGAATCTTGGATCACTTTGCTTGGAGATTTTTTGTGATGCAATCTTGGTGAAAGATCAAGAATGGACCTGTTTGTGTTGATGCTAACTTGTTTTAAGGCTTTTGGTGTGGCTATATAGCTTGGTGAGATACATTTCTAGGCCTTTGTATTGCTCATTAGTGTTTTCTATTGATGGTAGACACCCTAACTAGGGTTTGGATGCATTGGAGACTCTTAACTTGTGGATAATCTTGAAGGACTATTTTGTACCAACTTGTGATAAGTTGTTGGTATGTACTTGTAACTTCATTTTTATGTATATGTCAAGTGTACATTCTTGTCCAGACTGTGTACTTGAAGAGTTGGTTTTCAAAGTATATTCTCATGGTGAATGAGTAGTTTATAGGGGTGTTTGGTATGCTAGTTTATCATAAATAGTTACCTAATTTTGTTGAGTTATTTGACATGTTTATAGAAGCTAAGAGGGCAGATTTGTGGCTGTAACAATTCTGTTGTTAAAAATTAAATTTTAGATATGTAATATGTTGGGACTTGAGCCCCAAGGAGAGTGTCTTTAGTTCTAGTATTCATGTAGAATCATGTGAGAGTTGATTGGATGAATTGTAACTTGAATAAAACCTTTCTTGGAGTCTTTATACGTGTCTTTATGCAAGGAAGGAAGGTGCTAGGGTTTGTGAAAGACAAAACCTAGAAGATACTTGAAGGGTTGGGGTTTTTTAAAGACAAAACCTAGAGGATAATTGAAGTGCTAGGGTTTGAGTCCATCTGAGAAGGGCCTAGGGTTTTGATAGTGGTTCCAACCTCATCAAACATCACATGGATAGTAGGAATTTGGTAGACAACACTTTTTATAACATTAAAGTTTAATATATCCAGTAAAGAGACAATATTCCATTGAATAATCAGGCCATACATTGCACAATTCAGACCTGATATTATCAAGTCTTAAGAGGACAAACAGATTAGTCTTCACAACCCTCCTATGATGGCTAATAAACACTATATTAGTAGAAGTATTTTTAGGTAGGAAAAGAAAAAAACAGTACATGACAATAACCTTAGAATGCAAAATGATAGCCTTGAATATCCCAAAATCTAGTTCCAAATCTGAAAATATATCTTCAACATTCAACCCAATGGGCTAGGACATTTCTCCACAATGGAAGAAACACATTTCAAATGAGGATCTACTATTCTTTTGTAGGTTTCCATCCAGCTACTGTTAGCTGGAATATTTCACCTCCTACGGACAGCAAGGTGTTCCACTGGTCTGAATGGTTCAGATCCAGAACAAATAGAGGACAGAGGTTGAAGACTCTCCCTAGATGTTGTAGATATCTGTAATATAAGGATTTGACAGTTCACCTGTGTACATGCAAAAAATATCAACATGAAATGAATCAAAGAAACCAGAATATGATCTACTAATTTATGCTAGTGGCTAAGGAATCTAGCAACATATATATGTGAAATCACAACAACAATATCATATGTGGGACAGAAATCAACTTGCATTAGAAATATGAAGAATTTTACAACCAAGCCTTAGTGTTGACATGCATCTCCATGAAACTAGCTCTTCATCCCCAAAAGCTCCGACTCTAGCTCTCTATGCTCTCTCCAAATGATCTTGCCAAGAATCAATCCAATAGCATAACAATACCTTCAAATTTTCTTCTCTCAACCATGGCTATGAGCTCATATTTATAGGGCTTTAATGGATAGAGATTTTTGAGAAATTAGTGGGTGAGGTGGCCTCTAAGATCCTAAGATGAGGGATATCAAGCTCAACCAACCCACAATAGTAGGGATAAGGGATATCTCAAGGCTTGTCATCTAGAAGCCTCGAGAAGCTTCTATTTTTCCCTTTTTACCCAGGGTACCACGTTTCTCCTTCTATGACAGAGCGTTTCTGGTAATAACCACCTATGGACTAAGGGCAATGGGTGGTGGCACCGCTTGTGAACAACTGATGAAAGGCGGTGTGAGCAGAGGTACTTCTCCTGGATAAAAGGGCATGCACGGTGCTGGGAATTTGTATGACAAATTGATAAAAAACCATTTAGTTTCCACTCCAAAAGCTGGGATTCAGGGCAAGTAGGTATGTCAAATGTCTTATCACATGACGGTGATAGGATTTTGGTATAATAGGATGCCCCCCAAAGCATGAGTCTTAGAGTGACACGATAAATGAGAGATTTGAGAACAAGTCGTCGCCAGGAGATGAAAATGTCGGCTCAATCGGAGTATGCAGTCAAGTAGGCATCTGTAGTAAATCAATATGTTGACTCATAGACACAAGTAACCAAACTCATAGCTGCAGACCAATACCAGGAAGATCCATGAGTGGAATAAATAAGCATGGCTACTAGAATACAATGTAGATCCATGTGATAGAGGACTCAAACTTGGACATAGCTACCAGACATACAACGTAGATCTATGTCATATAGATGCAAATTTGAGCATAGCCACGACCATACAAATGTGGATCCATGCTAGAAATACAAAACTCCATTGCAACCTGGGGAAAAAACAATGAGCGCTTTTAAACAAATGCCCAGGGTCTTCATCTCATCTTCCACAAAGTACGATTCTATCCATGTGATTACAATGATCTGAAGTTGAACATGGTAGAAACCACTTGATTACTGGCTAATGATGTGAACTGTTAACAAGTACAAGGGAGATCACCATTAATGTCAATGATTCCCAAGGTACCCTAGTACAATCTACTAAGTGTGAATAGATGTCCTGATGTCGAACACCCAGTCGATTCTATCGATCAAAGGTCAATGATGTGAACCTATGTCGAGAGCGAGAGAATCTATTGTTAAGGAATAAAGATCTCAAGGTACTAAATATTGTTTCTAATACTATTTCCTGGATGATAAGCTGATGTTGACAGGAATAGTCTCGTCGAAGGAGGGCCATGATGAGTCCCACATCGATGACATGAAACTGGGAATATAGTTCTGGAATGATGTGAATGTAGTAACCATATGACTGACTCAAAGATACTGACACAAAGACTGTGTAGATTGCAGAGTTAAAACTTCTTCAGATCCCCTTTTGAACATCAGGTGGCACGACAAAATGACTTGGCAGCATGACTCGACAGGACAGATACACAATGCGACAATGGACAATGCATTATTTTGAAAGACTCAAAGGATTGGCATGACTCATGAAAGTGGATCGTCACAAAGATCAGCTGAATACCCAGTTGACTGATATGATTGTGCATACAAGTGCCATGTTCAAAGGTAATGACAAACAACTGCCATTATTTGCAAAATGATTCCCTTCCCATTTTCCCCATCATGATCGATGAGTGCCTCTTTTCGATTTTACGAGTTCAAAGAAGGTAACAAACACTCGATATATCTTGTCAGAAGACAAGTCCAGTCTCATATGTTTTATGAACCTGAGAGAGGAGGGGTTTGTTCCCAAAATGGGTCTCTCAATGTTTAATTTAACGAGTCTAATGAAAGAAAACTATGTACCATTCATGTTTAGAGAGTCTGAATGAATACAGAAGAGAACTCCATGGGAGTCCTTTTTTGTATGATTTAGTCTCCAAGGCCTGAAAAAGTATAAAATCATACCTTAGAGAACTCTTCCAGTCATGATTGGCTGGAGTGTTCCTTTCTCGTAAATAGTCCTATCTGAACCGAGAAAGAGATAACCTACCGTCAGACGGACGACTCTTCAAATACTTTAACGAGCGTGAAGAAGACAAGATCGCTCGACAATATTTTCATATTTAGGGAGCCTAAAAAGGGTTTAAAGAGAACTCATGAGGTTCCTTTACACAACGTAATGTTTTACGAGCCTGGAAGGAATCAAAAACAAACTCAACGAGTTTTTTGCATTTAAGGAGCCTGAAAAAGAGGTGAAAAGAGAACTCCATGACGCTTCTTTACACAATGTCGTATTTTACGAGCCTGGAAAGAAACTTGAACTGGACTCGAAACTTTGATACTAGATTTTAATGAGTGTGAGAAAGTGTCACGATAAACACTCGATGACATTTTCCATTTTGTGAAAGCACGAGAAAGCCATAAACAAACTTTCCAAAGCTTCTTACTAAATTCAACCTGTGGACGACTCATAAACAAGTGTTAAATGCATTCAAAATCAACATTAAGGGTTTATGACAAATAGATTTCGACCAAAACATGATGTAATATCAAAACTATAGTAAGTCAAACCCAAAAATGTCTATATAAGGCAAGTAAATAGTAAAAAATCAAACATTTCACTATTTACCTCTAGTAGAGAGCACTTGGAGCATTTTCTAGCCAAATCTTCCACAGCTGATACCAGGAGTTCCCACCGTCCTTTTTCAGTCTTGTCAGTTGCAGGTAACAGCTAAGACCCTTATGTTTCATTTCATCGCTTCTATTTTGGGATTTGGTGGGGTTTTGGGCCTATTTGGCAATCCCTAAAATCCAATATGCGGGCACCGTGGCTACCCCTTATGGGATACCCGGTACCACCCGAGAACCGTGCCAAGAATTCGGTGGACAGGCGGTGCCACCACCTATCTCCAATGGGGCACAGGCGGTGCCGGCCATGGAGAAGTTAAACAAATGATATGGGCAAAATTCATTCATTCTTTCAATCTGCAATGACTCAAGGATGATATTAATCCATACCATTGTTGTTTTTGGCAGGTTTAGGTGTCCAAAACATGGTTATATGGAAGGAAAGAACACATGATGACGAGGATGTTGCTGCTGAAAGGAATGCAGTTTGCATAGCTGCACTCTGGGACTATGGGCTCTTAAAGTTTTTCTAGACACCAAGCATGGTGTCCCATGAGAGATTACTGGAACACATACTGAGAATGTGGAATCCATAAAAGTAGTATTTTGAGGTGGGGGCACACATACTTATAGTGGAGGTAGAGGATATCTACTTCCTGACTGGCCTATCGAGATGGGGTGCCCCCATCTCACTGACAGGTTCCCTTGGTGGGGACATTACCACCAGAGAGCTCATAGATCGATACTGTGTACCAGGTACAAGTACATCAGGGCAGTGACAGACATGGCTCTACGGATTGTCATGTTCAACATGCAGAGGGTGGCAGGGATCCAAGGTCTGCATCAGGCTTCCAAGGCGCATATGTTGTATGCCCTAGAGGCTATGGCACCTATGGTGTTCAACTGGGCGAAAGCATTGCTTCCAATCTTCAAGGATCAGCTGACTAAATGTCGGCAGGGAGAGCTTAAGCAGTTCGGCTTTGGTTCTATCTTAGCTTGCTTCTTCTTTGAGCAAGTCCCACAAATGAGGCCCCAGGTGAATTTCCAAAGTCTGAGAGCATGGGACCCCCGTATGTTGAGGTGGGTCTAGGTCATGGCTCTCACAGGAGCGGGTAGGGGCAGAGTGAAGTTCGATGATCTATTCTTCAGATGGCTACAAGATCATATGCTCATGGTCGAGGACTATGCCTATGCAGGCACAAATTTTATAGGTGATCCTAACCTACCACTCCCACCTAGAGGGCAGTGGGGTGACATTGGTAAGAAGCAAGAAACCCTAACAATGGAAAATGTTTTTATGTTTTTTATGTTTTATATTTTTTATGATAAGTGACGAGACATGTTTGTCTTCATGTGGATGTTGGAGCAACGAGGCCTGGAGGAGCATCTCCATTCGACAGGCGATCCATAGCTCGCTTCGTGCCACAGGGTGATGATATCACTAGGGATTTCGAGGAGAACCTAGAGAGGTTGACTCTGGACATCCCAGATGCTGATATAGATGACCTCCCAACTAGATATCAGAGATCTACGGCTGGAGTACCAGGCCGATTCAGTAGGCTACTATGTAGGGTGGCTCGAGTAGTGATGTGCTATCATGAGCGCCATTAGTGGATGAGACATGTATACTGAAAACTGATAGCTTCAGTATTTTTGTATGATGATTTTTCCTGAAAGCCTATGTGCTTCAGATGAGGTCTCGGGACCTATTTTTGTAAAACTTTTTCGTATATATATATATATATATATATATATA
>LPNX011182631.1:4174-128103 GCA_001517045.1 Pseudotsuga menziesii
ACGCCACTCATGCAACAGAAGCTTGTTGATCAGCAAGAGGCTTTGGAGATTGCCATGAAACTGGAGACAACTCCTGTCAAAGATAATTCTGGAATAGCCCAAATACAAGCGCAGTTAGCAGAAATGGCTTTGGAGTTGCATGAAATGAAAAAAGGGAAATCTATTTGCGAAGAGGTGTGGTGCACACGATGTAGGATAGAAGGTCATGACAAGGAAAAATGTCCTGCGCTAAGAAATTACCTGAATACTGGTCCGCCAAACCCATTTAACCCTAATGTTCTATATTGTGAGATTTGTAGAACAACTGGCCAGCATCGACCTGAAGACTACTATCTGCTACAAAGATATGTGCAAGTACCTAAGAATCCCTATTGCAAGTTCTGTAAGTCAGTTGGACACAACGAAGAGGAATTTCGCAGCTTTGACCTTATGCGAGAGCGAACATATGATGCTTATAGGGTACAAAACGATGCACAAGGCAATGATGGATATGGTTACCGTGGTAGTACATCAGGTCGAGGTACTTTTGGAGGTCATGGTCGTGGTGGTATGCCTAGAAGAGGTCGAGGCCAGGTTGTGTGCTATAACTGTAATTAGGCAGGACATCTAGCTAGAGATTGTCAGAACCCAACTACGACATGTCGATATTGCAGAGCAGTAGATCATGTCAATGAGCAATCCCCACAGCTAATAGCCAAGATACAAGAAAGAAATAGTGCTCCTCCTCAGAATATTTAGATGATTACTGTAGAGCAAAGACATGTCCCAGCCATTAACCTTGTTACAAGGAGTGGAGCTACGACACAAGTGCAGAATCAGGAGAAATAGGCTGACGAGGCTTGGGTTCGTAAGACCCCAGAGAAAGTTCCAACCTTCGATGTGGGAAGAGAAAAAGAAACAATTATGGAAGCCAAAAAAGACTTTGTTGATCCGAGCACAGCAATAGCACCTACGCAGCAGCATCAACAGCAGTCACAGTCTCAAGAAGCTTTGAGAGATAAAGTAAGTACACTGCCGACATTTTTACAGCGTTGTATGAAGCTCTTACAAAATCAGAATGCTTTAAATGAGTTACAGAAAGTTATTGCTTCTTGCGAACCTCAGCGAAGCTCTGGTAAAGAAAAAACTGCCAATAGAGTTCGAAGAACTGGAAGAGAAATGAGATTGCATGCTCATATAGGAGAGTATGACATGACTGATATCATTTTAGACCTGGGATCAGAAGTAAATGTCTTAACTAAGCAGACATGGGAACAAATTGGAAAGAACAAGAAGCCAATGCAGTAGAATGCTATAACCTCGTAATTGACAAGGATGATGACCCACGCAACATCAATATTCCTGAGTCAAAAGGACACTGTGAAGTACATGGACCAACAGTAAAAGCACCAGAAGTGACTCAGCCCTTGAAGACAAGGCAAGTAAACATTGGGTCAGAAGAAATGCCTAAGTATGCTACTATTGGAGATTATTGGGATGAAGAAATGGTAAGCAAAGTGACCCAACTTCTCCATGAGTATCAGGACCTATTTCCAACGAAGTTCTCATAAATGAAAGGTATCATTGGTGATATAGGAGTGATAAAAATCCCTTTGAAACCTAATGCAAAGCCTATGAAGCAGCGCCCTTATAGGCTGAACCCTAAGTATAAAGAAAAATTCAGGGTGGAGCTAGATAAGATGCTCGTAGCAGGAATCATTGAGCCTGTCAAAGAGTCAGAATGGGTCAGCCCCATGGTGGTACAAGAAAAGAAGACCAAGCCAGAAATCTGAATCTGTGTTGATCTCAGGAAGCTGAATGATGCCTGTTTACATGATCTGTTTCCTACTCCCTTTACAGATGAAGTTTTAGACAATGTCGGAGGTCAAGAAGTGTATTCTTTTACTGATGGATTTTCAGGTTACCATCAGATCAAAATTGCTCTAGAGGATCAACATAAAACAACCTTTGCTACAGAAATGGGATCTTTTCAGTATACAGTTATGCCTTTTGGATTGAAGAATGTACCTACTATGTTTTCCAGGGTAGTCATATCTGCATTTAAGGAATTCATTCATAAGTTCTTGGAAGTTTACTTTGATGATTAGACTATCTTTGGTTTATTAAAAGATCATATAGCTAGCTTAAGGCTTCCTTAACGGTCCTCAAATTTGGTAACTCCGCAGTTTTTGTGGAAGCTTGTAAGCAGAGTTGTGACTCAAAATAGTATTAGGGGTGTCGGGGTTGAGTCAAAGCCCTCTTTTTGTAATTGTCCATAATTTTCGGGTGTAAACCCATAATTTTATAATAGTGCACTTGTATAAATAGGCACTTATGTAAAGATGTCAAGATCATCTAATTAAATGAGGATCATATGATGCGAAGAAGTTAGATCTATTTTTGGGTTTTAAGGTCAAGTCTCAGCTGTGTGCATGGACGACCTCTGCAGCTGTGTGCGCAGAGGGTTTTGTAAGGAAAGCAACTGCAGCTGAGTGCACAGCCTAGACATTCTAAGAAAGGAACTGCAGCTAAGTGCATAGTTAGACTTGAAGGGCGGATCTACTGTTGAGTGCGCAGATCAGAACTGTTGTTGTGAAAAAAGTTGAATAAAAGCGCAGTTTTGTGGACGTAGCCCCTACACTGGGGGTGAACCACGTTATATCTGGTGTTGTGGTTCTTTTGTGTTGTTTCTATTATGGTTTTCTTTTATGCATTGATAAGTAGATAATTGATAAAGTAAGATAACTGCTAAATAATAACTTTGCTGTGAATTCCCAGTTAAGGGTTAAGCAAGAAACTGTTTGTTCATCTAACTGGGAAGCTATTTAAGTAGAGGTTGAAGCTCTGTATTGTATTATTATTATTTGTTAAGGATAAATGTACATTAATATCCCTCTTCTGCTTGCATAAAACTGGTTCTGTGGCACCCCATAGCTGTTTCGGGTGAGACTGCAACCTGTTCGCAGGTTGTTGCCGAAAGGGCCAACACTGTGGGTCTTTTTGTTAATGCAAAGTTAATGGTATAAAACCTGGGTCTGCCCTAAGCCCAACAAATTGTTTGCGTTGCCGAGTGAACTCAGTATCTGCTTTAAGAGGGATCTACATCGTACCTGAAGGGGTATGTTTTAGAGGCCCTCGGTAAAAGAAATCGGTGATTGGGTTGAAGCTGCCTACCAGAAATTTGTTAAATAAGAAAATAAGGATCCTCGTCGTAGCTCAGACGACTTCTTGCAAAGGTTGATACAAAGAAAGACCAACTTCAAGGAAGATCAGTTTCCTGACTGGACCCCCGCAAGAATTAACATATTGAAAAGAGTGAATAACGTGATATCACGAGCTGTTGATTTCTGGACAACGTGAACCCTTGAATCATTTGTGACAGAATTTGCCATCGACACAAGTACCTCTTTTAGCGAAGCTGAAAGGCAGTTCTTCAAAGGACCAAGGGGTAAGTACCTAAATTCATTTAGTCTACAAATTAAAATGCTCTTGGCTGAGAAGGGCATATTGCTTATAGAATCAAATTGCTAGATCTATTTTTACTAACCTACGTTTGGAAGTGAAACTAACTTTGACGAGCAAAGTGGTTTGCTGTGAAGCGATAAAAGATACAAGAGAAACCTAGAATCCTATACCCTAGGCCAGAATACCGAGTATACGCTAGAAGACCCTGAACCTGAAGAAACCCCTTTTTGTTAGAAACCCTCCTATAACTCTGCAGCGAAGATCTGTTACCCCTGAGAACCCGTCGCATTCTAGAATTAACCCTAGCCCAAGTAGTCCTATCGCAGGTCAGTCTACCCCAGTAAGTTCTCCCCCCCCCCCCCTCAGTCCACTATGGCCCATATAACTGATGATATCAAGCTCCCAGTCTTCAAAGGAACTGGATCAGAGGATCTAGAACAGTTTTGGTTTTTATGCGAAGCTGTGTGGACTACTAAGAACATTTTGGATCAAGATATAAGAAGAGCGCAGCTGGTCACTTCTTTTAAAGACCGAGCTTTGACCTGGTTTATGAAATTTTCCAGTACTTAGAACCATGTCTTGGATGATATTAAAACAGTGATGATCAAAGAGTTCAAGAAGCCTAAATCAGAGTCACGGTGTATAACTGAATTGAAAGAGATTCACCAGAGGCGAGGTGAATCAGTTTGGGACTTTGATTAGAGGTTCAAATTTCTACTAGATCAAGTTAGTTTCACTATTGGACCAGCGCATCACAAAGAATGGTTCATTGCAGCCTTATTACCTCATATCAGAATGCCACTCATGCAACAGAAGGTTTCCGATAAGCAAGAGGCTTGGGAGATTGAGATGAAACTTGAGACAGCTCCTGTCGAAGATAATTCTGGCATAGCCCAAATAAAAGCACAATTAGCAGAAATGGCTTTGGAGCTGCGCGACATGAAAAAAGGGAAATCTATTCGCGAAGAGGTGTGTTGTACATGATGTAGGACAGAAGGTCATGACAAGGAACAATGTCCTGCGCTAAGAAATTACCTGAATACTGGTGCGCCAAACCCATTTAACCCTAATGTTCTATATTGTGAGATTTGTAGAACAACTGGTTAGCATCGACCTGAAGACTACTATCTGCTACAAAGATATGTGCAAGTACCTAAGAGTGCCTATTGCAAGTTCTGTAAGTCAGTTGGACACAACGAAGAGGAATGTCACAACTTTGACCTTATAGGGTACAAAACAATGCACAAGGCAATGATGGATATGGTTACCATGGTAGTACATCAGGTTGAGGTACTTTTGGAGGTCGGGGTTGTGGTGGTATGCCTGGAAGAGGTCGAGGCCAGGTTGTGTACTATAATTGTAATCAAGCAGGACATCTAGCTAGAGACTGTCGGAACCCAACTACAACATGTCGATATTGCAGAGCAGTAGATCATGTCATTGAGAAATGCCCACAGCTGATAGCCAAGATACAAGAAAGAAATAGTGCTCCTCCTCAGAATATTCAGATGATTACTGTAGAGAAAAGACCTGTCCCAGCCATTAACGTTGTTACAAGGAGTGGAGCTACGACGTAAGTGCAGAATAAGGAGAAATAGCCTGACGAGGCTTGGGTTCATAAGACCCCAGAGAAATTTCCAACCTTCAATGCGGGAAGAGAAAAAGAAACAATTATGGGAGCCAAAAAAGACTTTGTTGATCTGAGCACAGCATTAACACCTGCGTAGCAGCATCAACAGCAGTCACAGTCTCAAGAAGCTTCGACAGATAAAGTAAGTACACTGTCGACATTTTTATAGAGTTGTATGAATATCTTACGAAATCAGAATGCTTTAAGTGATTTACAGAAAGCTATTGCTTCTTGCGAACCTCAGCGAAGCTCTGGTAAAGAAAAAACTATCAATAGAGTTAGAAGAGATGGAAGAGAAATGAGATTGCATGCTCAAATAGGAGACTATGACATGACTGATATCATTTTAGAACTGGGATCAGAAGTAAATGTCTTAATTAAGCAAACATGGGAACAAATGGGAAAACCTACCCTTGAATGGTCCCCTATACAGTTGAGATTAGCCAATCAGCAGAGGATTGTGCCCTTGGGAAGACTCCCTAGTGTACCAGTAGATATTGATGGAGTCAGTACCCTAGCAGATTTTGAAGTCATTGAAATAATCGATGATAGCAACCCCTATCCAGCCTTGCTAGGAATTGAATGGGCAATAAACAATGATGAAGTAATCAACCTTAAGAAGAGACAGATGACTTTCGAAGGAAAAGGCCTGAGAGTCATAGTACCATTGGACCCTTCTCAAGGAGAAAGGTATACAGAGCCAGTCAAAGATGAAGATCAAGATGTCTTAGATCATATTTATAACATCACAGCTAAAGAAGAAGACTATGTTAACCCCACTACTGAAGGTATAATGGATTGGCAGTGTGACAGTTCTTGCATGACTGATTCAGATGATGGCCTAGAGAACTGGCAGAATAGACTGTATGAGCTACATGGACATCGATGTGCAAGAATTACCAAGTCTCTTAGATGGCTTAGCTTACAGACAAGAGCCTTACCTATTTTTGATGGCTTGACAGACCTAGCAGATTTTATTGTGCAATTTTCAGAGTAGGTACCAGAGTCACAGAAAATGCAGACTCTAGATTCAGTATTCAGAGCCACAGCTGCCAGATGGTGGAATGGTCATAATAAGTATATTCAGAGTTGGGAAGCTTGTCAAAAGCTTCTTCTCCTCATATTTGTGGATCAAACTCAGGAGGTGCGAAGCATTTTTAATGGTCAGACTAGCCCTCAGGAACATTTGGAGCAGTGTTATGAAGCATGGAAGCATGTCCCTCGTGAATAATGGGTACATCGGTTTGTGCACACCTTGGAACCTGTCGTGAAGAATTGGTATGCAGAGGTGGAGCTTTGCCATGGTATTGTAAGTTGGGATAGTCTTGTTGATAGTTTTGTGCTTACATTTTCTATTAATGAGGTTTGCCCTGCTTTGGACGTAGCTGTTAGGCTGATCCACACTAAGGTGTTTGATGGTAAAGAAACAGCCGAGTACCAACCTGATTGGAAATAACAAGTGTTGAGCCTAGGAATTGCCCCTTTTTGGCCACCTTCAATCACCTTTTCTTCCCCTGTCTTACATCATTTAGCATGCTAATCAGACCTGTTGTCCTCACTTTCATCCCCAAACTACTAAGGTATGACTGATCATTGCTTTATCTTATTAATGCTTATGATTGTGATAATTAAAGCTGTGTATCTCTCAAATGTGCTAACATGTTATGATTTATGAAGGCAGTTTGAGATAAGTGGACTGCAGGTGGATGAGGGCTGAACAAATATCAAAGAAAGGGATATTCGTTACTTAAAAGGACCCTCAGCCCCCCGATCATCAATGAAGGCATGTGGTTTTAATGTAATATCCTAGACCGAGCTATGACAGTGCAGCTGTAATAGAACGCGCTACATTGCTGCTCGAATATAATTGTGATCTGAAGAGATCGCTACTCATGGGCAAGTCAACAGCCTTCTCGCATTTTTCATGTCATTATCATACCACGTTTTGTAACAGCTAGTATATTTAGGGCGCCTGAAGATCAGAGATCTTCATGGCTGCCCTTTAATAGGATCGAAGGTTATGATTTGCATGTATAAATATGGGGAGCTGTTTCGACCCAGGGGGTTGGATAATTCATTCATTGTATTGACAGTGGAAGCAACATGTAATCATTCTTTCTTTTAATACAAGGAGTTACCTCTGATTTAAGGGAGTTGTACATTGTTCATCTAGCGTCTCTGTGTGAAGGTTGGGCCCGCCTTCCGCAGAGATTGCTGAGTTAAAGTAGGATTTCCGAATTCATGGTTGTGTAATGCTTTGTTGATCATATTTCCTTTGTACGCAGCAGTAGTAGTGTGGATTTACAGTATAATTGGGATCCCATTTTCTTAAAGATTGGTATTTGGTACAGAGTGACAGTCGACTAAGTAGATAACTTTCTTTATGCAATTCATGCAATAGTTGTACACAGCTATGTTCATCTCACAGTTTAAGTTGTTATCCCATGAATCCTTGCAATTTTCTTTACTGTTATAATTGTTGATTTTCATTTCTGCAATTCAATTCCTTAGAGTAGCTGAACTCAATCTTCTACAATTGAATTTCTAGATTACATTTAGTTTATGCTTATGGATTTCAAGAGTGATTAGATTGAATAGGCGGACTATTTGATTTGGGATGTGAATAGGATTTCCTTTTTCTTTTGCAATTGTTGTGTGAATCTGATATCATTTCTCGTTGATACATGGTAGGAAGAAATTGAATTTGTAGGATTTAGAAGATGAATGGGATTACACAGGTTCTTGGGATGAACATGGTTGTTAGGGGATAAAAGTGTTCAATTATAGTGATTTGGTGTTTAAAGCATATACTGTGCATTTATCCTTTGAAATAAAAGACTTTCTCGGGTTGACAATAAATCTCGTATGCTCTGTGTGTGTTGATAATAATCTATCTGCATATAGGGTGCTTGACATTTTGGCGCCGTTGCCGGGGAAGGATAAAAATTAAACACTATCATTAGTTGCATCTGGTAATTGTTTCTAGTCATTTTCTTTTTTATTCTCTTTGCTGAAATGATTTGGGTTGTATGAATATGAGGAGGGTAAAACGCGATCAACTCCCAACTCCCAAAACCCCACAAGATACTAACAGTGCGGGTGGCTTGGGTCGCGGTCGAGGATTACCATTGGGCAGAAGGACGTTCATCAATGATCTTGTTGACAGAACTGATTCATATACCAGGGCTCGTCATCAAGAAAAATCCTATCAGAAGGAACCCTGTCGATCCTGGGGCTCTAGCGTCGGGTTCTACGGTGGAGAATACACGAGCAGCTGCGACTTCCTCGAACATCCCTGCAGAAGAAGACACAGCTGTTACAACTGGACCGGCTGGTAGAGGTCCAACCTACCACATAAATGGGAAGGTTGTAACTAAATAAGAGTGGGATCGGTACCACCAGAGGTTCGAGGATCAGTGGAAAAACAAGGAAAAGAGCGAGGAACAGAAGAAGGACGAAGAGAAGGACGAGGAAAAGAACACAGGAAGGAACGAAGAGGAGATGAGTAACAGACATGAGGCCAACGAGGAAGAAGTAATGGGAGAAAACTATCATCATGAAAATCTCTCCCTGCCAGAAGGAACGATGGCTACACTGCAATTTTCGATTCAACAGCCAGAAGGGGCAGCTCCTATGAAAAATATCTCACCATCGGTGTTACCTCGTTTCCATGGAAGGGCGGTAGAAGACCCAGACAAATTCTTTTTTGAATTTGATATTCTCTGTCGCAGCTATGATTATATCACCGATGCCCAAAAGCTAAAACTTTTTCCTACTACCCTGAAGGACAATGCATTACGTTGGTTCATGAGCCTTGGGGGAGGAACCATTGCTAATTGGGATAAAATGAAACAGGTGTTCCTGGAGAAATATCAGGAATATTGCAACACCAAGGACAAGAGAGAGGAATTATTTAAAATGGTGCAGAAGGAGGACGAAAGTTTGGAGGATTTTGTGGAAAGGCTGTTGTACAATGTGCAGAGAGCCGGGTAGACGAACATGGGTCTGGACGTGCTCAAGATAATCTTGCTTCGTGGGATCAGGGATGATTGTTTAGACATGTTAAACCTTCTTGGTAAGGGAGATATCTCCAAAGAACCTTTTGAAAAAATTGTAGAACTATGTAAGAGATACTCCAGGGGGTCTTCTAGGAACAATAAGCGAGACAAACGAGATAAGTTAGAACGTGACGTCTTCGACAGAACTCAGAATTCATCCAATGGAGGAGCTACCCGTGCGGAGATAGGCAATCTCCTTGAGAATTTTAAAAAAGAAATGATGAGCTCCATCTCTTTAGAGATCGATGTCCTGAAGGCAAAACATAAACAAGCAGTGGAGGATGTTACACTAGGTGTGTTCTGCCCCCGATGTAGAAAGAATCATCCGCTGAGAGAATGCCCACTTGATAAGGTAGAAGTATGCCAGTTGTGTGAGCTGAACCACGATATGAAGGAATGTCCCTCACTTCCCCAGGTGAAGGTTGTTTTGCATGCAGCAACTCCAGAAGTAGAATCAACCTATTTCATTGCACAGAAAAAACCTTGGCAGCCTCAAAATCAAGGTATGTCTCTAGACTCATTTCCATTTTTGAATAATATGGGCAATTGGAATAATAACATGCAAAATGTGAATACACAATTCCCTTCAAATTATGCTCAGTGGAATCCTTCCCAACCTACAATGCAAAACTATAAATCATGGAGTCCCTGGACACAGCCACTACCTCAACCTACGTCGTGGTCTCCTAGATGGAGGAATTTCCATCCCAGGAACCAGTTTCCTCAACCACCTCCACATCAATAGTCACCATATTCTCCTCAATATCCTCAATACCCACCTCAGCAGTCGCAGCTGCAGCTGCAAAACAATTATGTCCCTAATATACCAATTCGACCTCAGCTGCCTGCCCAACCTAATCCCAACCTGAATAATAAAGCAGTTCACCAATTGGAGACTGTCAACATGCCAGCCTACTCTCTTTCCCCTGTACCTTGTAATGATTTTCGTTTACGATCTGGGAAAATAGTAGAACCCATAATTACAGAAGACGTTTCACCTTCTGTGCATAAAGAAGAGGGGAGTTCACAGCATCCATTCCATACAGTTCCTATCATTGAAGATGCTGAGCATCCCTTAGAATGGACGGCTGAAACATGCAACGATAAATTTGATAATACACAGCCTTCCCAGCTGATAAGGCAACCACCATATCCCGAAAGACTAATGCTACCAAGAATGGGGGGGAAACCTCAGTTTAACCTCCTCGGAGAGTTAAGGAACCTTTATGTCAAAATCCCCCTTCTTCAAGCTCTTCAAGATATGCCTATTTACGCTAGAACAGTTCGAGACCTGTGCACTAAGAGAACAAGAAGGAAACCCAAGGATCCTCCAACTATTCATGTCATAGGGAACTTATCTTCCTTGATAATAGGAAAAGCCCCTGTGACTAAGTATGATGACCCTGGCAATCCTACTGTCATTGTACAGATAGGACAGACACAGATACCCAACGTGCTAGTGGATCTAGGAGCAGCAATCAATGTTATAACAATAGAAACTGTAAAGAAGCTTGGGCTCACTAATCTTAGACCAACCCCTACTATTTTGGAATTAGCGGATAGATCCACCATTAGACCGGAAGGGATCCTGGACGACCTTGTCATCTCAGTAGATTCATGGGAGTACCCAGCTGAATTTTTGGTATTACAACCAAAATCGCAGCTGGGAGGACACCCATTGATCCTGGGAAGGCCTTGGTTGGCCACAGCTGATCGATCGGGGTCCATGACTATATCTTATGGTACGGATACTAAAAACCTCACCCTTTATCCTCCAACTTGGCCAAGTCTAGAGGCTGAAACTTCCCTTTGGATAGCGCAGGAGGAGGAGGAGGATGTTCAACCACTATTAACTATAGGGAGGGCCTTAACTTTTAAAAATGAAACAGAAGATGATACTATTAGTAATTTCATTAGTGAACCCACTTCAGTGAATAGAGAGGTCTATTAAATTCTGAACACTACCCTGGGCAAGGAAGAACAAGAAAATCTTACGGAAGAAGCCTTAGTTGGTGACACAAACATAATCCCGGTTTTGAAAAATTCAGAAAGTATTCCTATTGAGGTAGAGCCTGGACGAACTTTGAATATAAATCCTAGTCTCTCCTTAGAGGAACAGAAACGCCTGGTCAGCCTCTTGAAAGAACACAAGGGGGCATTTTCCTAGGAGTATACAGATATGAGGGGTATTCCCTCTAATCTATGTGCCCATCATATTTATATCAAAAGTGACTCCCGGCCTTTGTGTCAACCCCAACGACGCATGAACCCCAACCTGAGGGATATAGTGAAGGAAGAGATCCAGAAACTTTTGGAAGCAGGATTTATATATCCTATTTCAGATAGTGAGTGGGTTTCTCCACTCGTAATTGTTCCCAAGAAAAATGGCAAATGGAGGGTTTGTGTTGATTATAGGGAACTGAACAAAGCCACTCAAAAGGATCATTTTTCTTTGCCCTTCATTGACCAAGTACTTAATACCCTATCAGGGAAGAAGTTCTTCTCCTTCCTAGATGGCTTCAGTGGGTACAACCAAATTCATATTGCTCCTGAGGATCAGGATAAAACCACCTTCACTTGTCCCTGGGGAACGTTTTCCTACAGAGTGCTCCCCTTTGGTTTATGTAACGCACCGGCAACATTTCAAAGAGCTGTAATTGGCATATTCTATGAATTAGTCAATGATAGTATGGAAATATTCATGGATGATTTTACTCCCTATGGCAGGGATTTTGAGGAAGCACTGGAAAATTTAAAGAAGGTTTTATTTCACTGTGAACAGACTCGGCTCTCATTAAGCACTGAAAAGTGCCATATGATGATGAGTGAGGGGGTGGTATTAGGGCATTTTATCTCTACCAATGGAATTCAAGTAGACCCTGCAAAAATCAAGGTGATAAAGAATATACCTACCCCTTCAACTCAGAAAGAGGTGCGAAGTTTTCTGGGACATGCTGGATATTATCGAAGGTTTATAGAAAATTTCTCCAAACTGGCTTCTCCTTTGTTCTCTCTGTTAATGAAGGATGCATAGTTTGTGTGGAATACAGCATGCCAGACAGCATTTGATGAGCTTAAAGAGAAGCTGTCCACAGCTCCCATCTTACGGGGACCTAACTGGACCCTGCCCTTCCATATTTATTCAGATGCCTCTGACACTGCCATTGGGCCAGTATTAGGACAGCAGGATGGTCAAGTACCTTATGCCATATACTATGTTAGTAAAAACCTGGCCCCTGCTGAACTTAATTACAATGTTACTGAAAAATAATTCCTAGCTATTGTTTACTCTATCAATAAATTTCAACATTATATCACTGGGTATCCTACGTTTGTGCACACTGACCACTCTGCCATTAAATATTTAATGAACAAACCTGTTACCAATGCCAGAGTGACCAGATGGCTTTTGTTATTGCAGGAATTTGATATCACCATTATAGATAAACCTGGAAAAGAAAATGTCGTTGCTGATTTCTTATCCCGTCTTACTAACAGTGATGATAGTTTGCCTGTTGAGGACTCTTTTCCAGATGAACATCTATTTGCACTTTCAGCTCACTCTCCCTGGTATGCAAACGTCGCTAATTATTTGGTTCCAGGAAATCTCCCACCACATATGTCTAAACGAGAAAAAAGAAAAATCATTCAGCAAAGTGCCAGGTATTGTTGGCTAAATGGTCATCTCTTCTACACAGGACCAGATCTTGAGATTAGGAGATGTGTAAGAGAAGATGAGATCTTTCCCATACTGAAGGCCTGTCATGATGAGCCTTGCGGGGGGCACTTTGCAGACAAAAGAACAGGGCATAAAGCACTGCGGATGGGATACTATTGGCCGACTCTGTTCAGGGACGCTAAAAGGTATGTTCAATCCTGTGACAGCTGCCAAAGGATGGGCCATCCTAATAAAACAGATCAGATGCCTCTACAACCTCAAGTAGTAGTTGAACCTTTTGATAGATGGGCACTGGATTTTGATGGCCCTATCAGTCCTCCTTCCAAACAGAAAGCTTACATTCTGGTTTGTACTGATTATATGACCAAATGGGTGGAGGCTGTAGCTTTGGCTAAGGCTAACGACCAGGCGGTGATGGATTTTTTGTACAGTGAAATTTTTACCCGCTTTTTGGTACCAAAGGAAGTGGTTACCGATGGGGGACCGCAATTTATGTCACACCAATTCGAATCCTTGCTCCGAAAGTATCATGTGCAGCATAGGGTGGCTTCACCTTACCACCCCCAAGCCAATGTTCAAGTGGAGACTACCAATAAAGTTATCGAAGCCATCCTGACCAAACCAGTTAAGAGTCATCGAAAGGATTGGGCTGACCGGCTTCCAGAAGCACTGTGGGCATATCGCACGACTTGACGCAGTACTACAAGTTTTTCTCCATACGATTTAGCGTATGGAAAGAGTGCCATCTTTCCAATTGAGTTCGAGATTAAAACCCTGAAGACAGCCACCGAAATGAATCTGGATGTAACAGAAGCCCAGAGGAGAAGATTGAATCAATTAAATGAATTGGACAGTTAGCTGCAGTGGACCAGACTTTGTTGCTTCAGCAACAGAGATCCAATTGGCATGACCGATTTATTAAAAAGAAAGTCTTCAGCGAGGGAGACTGGGCGTTACTCTATGACTCCAGATTCAAAAGGGATTTTAAAGGTAAATTACGTACAAGGTGGCTAGGTCCATACTTGGTTGATAGGGTCTTTGACAACGGCACTGTCCGTCTGGTGACCATTGATGATAACCGCATACCATTACTTGCTAATGGCCATAGACTGCGATTGTATTGTAAGCCTATTTCGAAAGATGCATTCATTTCGCAAATCGCCGCCAATCCAGAGTATCAGCTGACACCAGGGCAGGAACTTCTCTCTGCCTCTGCCAACCCTTGAACTGTAAATCGCGCTTTGAAACACTGTACATAAATAAAAAAAATTCCTACTGTAGTGTATAATTATTTGTTTTCCTTTTGCATTTGATCTTTTCGTTTGTTGTTTTTTTTCAAAAATTTGCAGGGTAGTGCCAGGCGAATGACCAGATTGGGCCTGTCGAACGGGAGTCATCTTCCTCTGCTTCCCTACGTCGTATTTCCCCTTTTCCTCAAAATAAATTTCATGGCGGCTGCGACATCTTTCTCCGGCGATTGTGAACTTATTTTCCAGCAGCCGTGATCTTTTCCCGATGACCAGAAAATCCTTTTTCCCGGCAGCCGTAACCCATTTCCCGGCGGTTGCAACATATTTTCCGGTAGCCGTGAACCATTTCTCGGTGGCTACAACATATTTTCCGGCGGCCGTGAACCATTTCTCGACGGTTGCAACATATTTGCTGGCGGCTGCAACATATTTGCCGGCGGCTGTGAGATATTTTCCGAGGGCCAGCAAACTTTTCCCTGGCAGCCGTGATTTTTCCTGCTACCGCCAATCTTTTTCCCGACGCCGTGAACCATCCTTGACGGCTGCAACATCTTCTTCATTGGCCACAATATCATTCTTGGCAACTACAATTCCGCTCTATTTGGCGGCCATTTTCAGCATTAAACACCGTTTTCTTACAACCTGTGGTGGTAACTCCTGTGTTAATGAAAGAAATTGCTTCCACTACCAGATATGGCTCTGATTGATTCCACTCGTGTCGGCCAACTCGGCACAATTCCGACCCCGGCAACGCGATGGTTTCTATTTCACTGGCAGAAGGCATTATGGCATTATCCGTGTCATTATGATCAAATTAATAACTGCGCACGAGCTCGGCTTTGCAGCGTCAGCACTCGCATGTTCCACCATTCTCCGCAGGCTATCCGACGCACCATCTCATGAGGTATGGCTTTCATTTTCATGTGATTAAGTATTGATATGATTAACGATATCAGTTGTACCTTCGTACGTACCACCATTATGGCTTAATTAACCTTTTCCCTCGTGCGACGTAAAAACTAATAACCGCCACCTTCCCCAATTTGGCATAAAAATTTTGAACCTCCCTCCGTGCTGAACTTTCCAAATTTGCCATTTTTCTCAACATCTCCGCTCAGCAACTCGTGCATCCTCTGCACTGCAACCTCCATTCTCGGACTCTGTAACTCTGCAACCAGGATTATGGGGATCCCAGCTCACCATGAACCTTTGGATACACAGGAGCTTAGGAAAAATCCCGCAGTTCTGGCCATCTTTCAAGCCGCTGGCTGGCTCGAGTTCTTTGAGCGACTGGATGGCTTTAACCGGGAAGCAGCCCTACAATTTTCCTTAAACCTCACAGATACTCACTCTGAGGTGTGGGGGCTACACATAGAAGTCTCCAAAGCCATTATATCCGAGGTTACTGCTATCTCGCAGGTGGGAAAGGCATGGCTTGGACGATGAGTTCCCACAACGAGTGCACGGGAAGCATTTTTACAAGAGGGGGAGCAAGTTCAGTCATCTAGAAGAGGGATTGCACTATATTCATTGCCGCAGCCATGGGATCAGGTTGTTGTCTTCCTCAAAAAGTACATCACTTGTGAAGGTAGGTACCAAACTGTTTATAATTCCGACCTACCTTTACTTTCTCATCTCCGCCATGGCATTTTATTGAACATTCCATACTATTTGCTCCATGACTTGCATCATAGGGCGGCGTTTGTCCAAGCCGCTAAACACCCATTTGCCTCCCTGACCCACCATGGTCTCATCAAATTAATAATTTCAAGAACCCTTGCTCAGCATAATATAACTTGGGAACAATTCACAGTCCGAGCTCAGGAACCAGCTCTCTTGTTGGGTGTCCAGATAGAACAGGAACAGGTTCAACCACAGCAGGAGGACCGGAGTTCCTCCAATATAGTTGGGGGGGGGGGATGAAATTATATCAGAAGAAGTGCAACCAGAGGCACAGGCAGAGCAATTGGAGGAGAGTGTACATAAAAACCTTGTGGAGAACATAGACAACAGGACAGCTCTGCCAGTAAAAGGTGAAACTGGAGCAGCACCAAGTGCTGTGACAGTTGAACCTGAAGATGACAGAGCTGGGGCAATTAAAGAAAATATCGAGCCAGTAACTATTGAATCCTCATCTGAGTGGGAAGGAGGAACTTTAATAGTGGAAGAACAGCCTGAGGAGCAAGAAAATATTCCTTCGACCTCGGCTGTGAAAAACAATATCCCAGCTCCACAAAAGAAAACACCACAGAGGAGAAAGAAAAGATCAATTTACGAACTTAACATAACTTCACCTATCAGAAGGAAAAGAACTAAAACAGCTGCAATAGCAGAGGCATCCAGAAAAAGATGGGCAACCCTAGAAGCACAGGTTGAGTTCCCAATCCTTGTACCGAGGCCAATGGATGCCCCACAAAGGCCAGTCGAGGAAGAACCCAGCATTGAAGGACTTCTGAATGAGAACACACTATTAAAGGAGGAATGGAATGAGACATGGAAGGAAACCTGTAGAAAATTAGGTGAAAGGAAAATGTATACATTAGTGGAGGCTGTAAACCAGTTGGAGGGATCGAACTCTACCAAGCCTAGCAAGGAATATGAGTGTGTGATCTACCCCACCTGTGGGGAAATCTTCAAAGAGGCAGGCCACAAGATCATAATGCGCACTTGCACAGCACCACAGTCAGCACCCACAACAGAGGAAAATGCAGAAAAAGAAGATGTTGTCACATACGAACCAGCATCTTTAAACATCCTTGTTGAAGTTGCCACTAATTCTATGGCAGAGGAGAAAAAGGATGAAATCATGCATGATGTCGGGGACAAAGATTGCACTATAACCCTAGAATTCTCCCAGGACATAAATATTGTAGAAGCCGAGTCACAAGGGCAGGGCATTGATGAACTTGAACAGGGGGCAAGAACCAGCAAACCTGAATATACTTGTCCAATCGGCCGAACAAGTGGGAGAAGAACCTGGGATGGAGGACACTCTGGAACTGAATGAAGAGCTTTGCACTGTAACCCCAGAATGTTCCCATGATGCAGAGCTCATAGAAGAAAAATTGCAACAGCAGGAGGATGAAGAGGTAAGCAAGGATGTTGTTACACAAGAACCAACATCCTTGGGAGTTGCAGCAGGGATTCTTGAAATTCAATTAGAAGATAACCCCGGGATGGATATCATACCCGATACAAAGTGGAGCGAGGATGAACAGACACAAGCCTCAGGTGACACTGAGATCCTTGAGGAAGAGCTGCACGAAGGGGAAGATATTCAATCTCAGAGGCAGGAGAACAAAGAAGACACTGTTACACAAGACCCAGTGTCTCTAAGAGCAATGAATGTATCTACTGAAGAGAACCCAGGGGATGTTGCTGTTACACAAGAACCAGCAACACAAGAACCAAATTCAGAAATGCAGGTTGACCAGGAGGAAGACAATGTCACACAAGAACCAATGTCTCTGAAGGCAATGAATGCAGCTGCTGAGGAGAATCCAGGGGATGTTGCTGCTACACAAGAACCAGCAACTCTTGAACCAAATTCAGAAATGCAGGTTGAGGAAGAAGGAGACACTGTCACACAAGAACCAGTGTCCTCACAAGCCATGAATGCAGCTACTGAGGAGAATCCAGGGGATGTTGCTGCTACACAAGAACCAGCAACTCTTGAACTAAGTTCAGAAATGCAAGTTGACCAAGAGGAAGACACTGTCACACAAGAACCAGTGTCTCTAAAAGTTATGAATGTAGCTGCTGAAGAGAGTCTGAAGGATGTTGCTGTTACACAAGAATCAGCAACTCTCATAGTAAATTTGGATATGCTGGAGGACACGGCCCCACAAGAACCAGTGCTTCTACCTCTTAGAAATTTCATTAATTCAGACTCAGAGCAAGAAGGGCATTATAAAAAGAAAATTTTAAACCTCACAACAAAAGTCTCAGCCCTGAGGCTGGAGGTGACCAAATGGAAAATCCAGGTGGAGGAGCACCAGACAAGTATGATTGCTTTGAGTGAGCATAGAAAAATCATTAAAGCACTGAAAGAAAGGTGGGCTGAAGAACGTATGGCCCACAAAATTCGGGAAGAAGAGCTGCAGAGCAAGTTGAGAGAATTGAAAAAGTTTCAATCCATGCAGCGAGAAAAAGAACAGATGTACACACTCTCTCAAGAACTCATAGGCACGAGGAAACCCTCTTCCTCTTATCTAGTGTTCCTATTTGAGCAATTTGTCTGGTTTAAATTGAAGGCTGTACAGGATGGGAGATCGTTCGAAATCACAACCTCAGCAAAGTTCTTGGAAACATTCTTTGGAAGCAATTTTGAGGAGCAGAACCTACTGTGTGAATTATACCTGCATGAGATGGCTTGCCCCCTGGACCGCCACTCAAACCCTGTTCCATTCGCAGGGGATGTTCAGCTAAGGGCCTTTGTCTCTTTTGTGAGTAATCACGCTCAGTGGGAAAGGTCTTTTTAGACCTTTTCCCATAATGAAGGCCATACTAACTTATGGATTCGAAATGAACCCCAGAATCTTGGCATTCTTTTGGCACGATACAGAAGTTTCCTTTCAAGACCCCCCCAGGCACAGCATATCATGAGACTGTAAGAAGAAGTGATCTCCACCTGCACCAATTACATTTCCAGACATCAGTAGGTAGCATTGGAAGGGAGTAAACATAGATGGCAGGATGACTCCTCTACACTTAGAAGCCGGGATCCTTACTGTTTCAAAAATTTCAAACAGGCACTTTCCAGAGTCAAGGGCTATGTGGGAAGCATGAGGGAGTGTGGAGTTGATTGGTTGGGTTTGAAATTCAAATCCCCCCTCATTTGGTTTCCAGCAAAACCATATAATATAGATTTTTCCTTGACTAGGGAAGAGGAGCAGCGGTGTTGGAGGTATTGGGTTACTCACAGAGGATTTTTAAAGGAAGATGAGGTACCTGAGTTTCCCTACAACTTCTCCTCCCTCCATGAACACAGCTCAGTACAGGACTCAAACTCCGAATGATGCAGGTTGATGCATGAGGACATGCAACAAGATAGTTGGGGGGAGATGTTGAGCCTAGGAATTGCCCCTTTTTGACCACCTTCAATCACCTTTTCTTCCCCTGTCTTACATCATTTAGCATGCTAATTAGACCTGTTGTCCTCACTTTCATCCCCAAACTACCAAGGTAGGACTGATCATTGCTTTATCTTATTAATGCTTATGATTGTGATAATTAAAGCTGTGTATCTCTCAAATGTGCTAACATGTTATGATTTATGAAGGCAGTTTGAGATAAGTGGACTACAGGTGGATGAGTGCTGAACAAATATCAAAGAAAGGGATATTCGCTACTTAAAAGGACCTGCAGCCCCCGATCATCAATGAAGGCACGTGGTTTTAATGTAATATCCTAGACCAAGCTGTGACAGTGCAGTTGTAACAGAACGCGCTACATTGCTGCTCGAATATAATTGTGATCTGAAGAGATCGCTACTCCTGGGCAAGTCAACAGCCTTCTCGTATTTTCCATGTCATTATCATACCATGTTTTGTAACAGCTAGTATATTTAGGGCGCCTGAAGATCAGAGATATTCATGGCTGCCCTTTAATAGGATCGAAGGTTATGATTTGCATGTATAAATATGGGGAGTTGTTTCGACCCAGGTGTTGGAGCAGGGTCCCGCAGCTACAGAAGAAGCTGCTAGTTTTGGCGGAAAGATATAGCGTTAGCGGAAAGATATAGCGTTAGCGGAAAGAAGACAAGGCAGAGCTACGATGCCATAGCACTTTTCCAGCTGGAGAGCAGAGCCGAAAACCGTGACTTTTTGGGATGCGAAAGTCAAAGAAGAGAAACGGTACCTGAGGGACCGAGAAGGGAGAGCTCACCCACTGCATTGAAGGCAGCGGCGGAATATAGGAGGGCTCAGCGATTTCTGAATTCATGGTTGTGTAATGCTTTGTTGATCATATTTCATTTGTATGCAGCAGTAGTAGTGTGGATTTACAGTATAATTGGGATCCCATTTTCTTAAATATTGGTATTTGGTACAGAGTGACAGTCGACTGAGTAGATAACTTTCTTTACGCAATTCATGCAATAGTTGTACACAGCTCTATTCATCTCACAGTTTAAGTTGTTATCCCATGAATCCTTGCAATTTTCTTTACTGTTATAATTGTTGATTTTCATTTCTGCAATTCAATTCCTTAGAGTAGCTAAACTCAATCTTCTGCAATTGAATTTCTAGATTACATTTAGTTTATGCTTATGGATTTCAAGAGTGATTAGATTGAATAGGAAGACTACTTGTTTTGGGATGTGAATAGGATTTCATTTTTCCTCTGCAATTGTTGTGTGAATCTGATATCATTTCTCATTGATACATGGTAGGAAGAAATTGAATTTGTAGGATTTAGAAGATGAATGTGATTACACAGGTTATTGGGATGAACATGGTTGTTAGGGGATAAAAGTGTTCAATTATAGTGATTTGGTGTTTAAAGCATATACTGTGCATTTATCCTTTGAAATAAAAGACTTTCTCGGGTTGACAATAAATCTCATATGCTCTGTGTGTGTTGATAATAATCTATCTGCATATAGGGTGCTCGACAACAAGAAGCCAATGCAGTAGAATTCTATAACCTCACAATTGAGGAGGATGATGACCCACGCAACATCAATATTCCTGAGTCAGAAGGACACTACGAAGTACATGGCCCAACAGTCGAAGCACCAGAAGTGGTTTGGCCCTTGAAGACAAGGCAAGTAAACATTGGGTCAGAAGAAATGCCTAAGTATGCTACTATTGGAGATTATTGGGATGAAGAAACGGTAAGCAAAGTGACCCAACTTCTCCATGAGTATCAGGACCTATTTCTGACGAAGTTCTTAGAAATGAAAGGTATCCTTGGTGATATAGGAGTGATAAAAATCCCTTTGAAACCTAATGCAAAGCCTGTGAAGCGGCGCCCTTATAGTTGGAACCCTAAGTATAAAGAAAAATTCAAGGTGGAGCTAGATAAGATGCTCGCAGCAGGAATCATTGAGCCTGTCAAAGAGTCGGAATGGGTCAGCCCCATGGTGGTACAAGAAAAGAAGACCAAGGGAGAAATCCGAATCTGTGTTGATCTCAGGAAGCTGAATGATGCCTGTTTACATGATCTGTTTCCTACTCCCTTTACAAATGAAGTTTTAGACAATGTCGGAGGTCAAGAAGCGTATTCTTTTACTGATGGATTTTCAGGTTACCATCAGATCAGAATTGCTCCAGAGGATCAACATAAAACAACCTTCGCTACAGAAATGGGATCTTTTCAGTATACAGTTATGCCTTTTGGATTGAAGAATGACCTGCTATGTTTTCTAGGGTAGTCATATCTGCATTTAAGGAATTCATTCATAAGTTCTTGGAAGTTTACTTTGATGATTGGACTATCTTTGGTTTATTAAAAGATCATATATCTAGCTTAAGGCTTATGCTGGACAAGTGTAGACAATATCAGATTTCATTGAACCTGAAGAAGTGTATCTTTTGTGCACCTTTTGGAATTCTGCTAGGTCATATTGTATGCAAGCAAGGATTGATGGTGGATCCTGCGAAGATAGCCATCATTGTGAACTTGCCACCTCCGAAGTCTATTAAGCAACTTCGCACTACACTTGGTCATACTGGATATTACAGGAAATTCATCAAAAGATGTGCTCAGATTACAGCCCCTATGGAGAAGAAGTTGAAGAAGGATATTAAGTTTGAATGGACACCTGAGTGTCAGGAAAGCTTGGACATTTTGAAAGAAAAGATGGTAACTATTCCTATCCCAGTATTCATGTCGATGCATCTTGCATTGCTTTAGGTGTAGTATTGGCTCAGTCAGGTGATGGTAATATTGATCACCATATTGCTTTTCCAAGTAGAAAATTGTCCACAGCAGAAAAGAATTATACTATGATAGAACGAGTCAACCAAGACAACTTATGATCACAGCACCGAGTCAACCAAGCCAGACATGATCTACCAGAAAGAAGTTTAAGGCAGAAATTCACTCTCAGCGGAACGTAGAAAGATACATGAACATAGGTATTCCGATAAGGATGAAAGGATGAAGGATCAAGCAAGCTGCGGTCGTGGTAGAAGTAGCAGAAGGGATGACGATGATGACAGGCATATAAGGGAGCAGGAGGGAAAGAAAATTAAAGATGATGGTTATAGAGATGCAGACGGATACAGAACCCGATAGAGTGCAAAAGGAGATCATATAGAAGGAGCAAGCAGCCGAAGATATCATGCGTAGCCTCCACAAACAGTTTACTATCTTCACCAACAAAATTCTCCCACCAAACAAGCAATGGAGTGTCTAGGGACGGGACACTAGTGAGTCTTAGGGGCCTGTTGGGGCGCGCACCTTAACGGTCCTCAAATTTGGTGACTCCGCGGTTTTTGTGGAAGCTTGTAAGCAGAGTTGTGACTCAAAATAGTCTTAGGGGTGTCGGGGTTGAGTCAAAGCCCTCTTTTTGTAATTGTCCATAATTTTCGGGTGTAAGCCCATGATTTTGTAATAGTGCACTTGTATAAATAGGCACTCATGTAAAGATTTCAAGATCATCTAATGAAATGAGGATTATATGATGCGAAGAAGTTAGATCTATTTTTGGGTTTTAAGGTCAAGTCCTAGCTGTGTGCGCAGAGGGTTTTGTAAGGAAAGGAACTGCAGCTGAGTGCGCAGCTTAGAGATTGTAAGAAAGGAACTACAGCTAAGTGCGCAATTAGACTTGAAGGGTGGATCTGTTGTTGAGTGCACGGATCAGAACTGTTGTTGTGAAAAAAGTTGAATAAAAGCGCAGTTTTGTGGACGTAGCCCCTACACTGGGGGTGAACCATGTTATATCTGGTGTTGTGGTTCTTTTGTGTTGTTTCTGTTATGGTTTTATTTTATGCATTGATAAGTAGATAATTGATAAAGTAAGATAACTGATAAATAATAACTTTGCTATGAATTCTCAATTAAGGGTTAAGCAAGAAACTGTTTGTTCATCTAACTGCGAAGCTATTTAAGTAAAGGTCGAAGCTCTGTATTGTATGATTATTATTTGTTAAGGCTAAAGGTACAGTAATATCTTTCTTCTGCTTGCAGAAACCTGGTTCTGCAGCACCCCATAGTTGTTTCGGGTGAGACTGCAACCTGTTCGCAGGTTGTTGCCAAAAGGGCCAACACTGTGGGTCTTTTTGTTGGCGTGAAGTTAATGGTATAAAACCTGGGTCTGCCCTAAGCCCAACATCCCAGGCCTGGATTGATCTCCTCCCCAAAATCAAAGTTAGGGATAAAATTCAAAGCATTTGGTTGGACAGAACTCTGGAAAAGCAAAACTTTAATTTGCTACTGAACCAACACTGTAGGATTTCAGCTCCAAATCCAAATCCAACATCTTGACCTGGTAAGATCTAAATATTTTGTATTTCCATTTGAGGTTCTTAGTTTAAGATGTCTCATCATACCAAGCTTGATGAAAATCTTGAGGGAGCTGATAACTTCCGAGCCTGGAAGTATAGGATCTCCCTGGTCCTGGAAGAAAATGAGTTGGACTCCTATATCGATGAGGAGGTTCCAGTTCCAGAGGGATATGAGGCTAAGGACTTACATAAGAATAAGTTGGTTATGGAAAAGAGAATCATTGTTGATTCTATCAAGGATCACCTCATACCACAGGTGTCCTCCCTCAAGACACCTAAAGCTATGTTTTATGCCCTAACCAAATTGTTTGAAGGGAAGAACATAAACAGGAAGATGAATCTGAGAAACCAATTGAAGAATGTAAAGATCTAGAATGATGAGACTATTCAGTCTTACTTTACAAGGGTATCTCAGTTCAAGGAACAGCCGGAAGCAGTATATGAAGAAGTGGAAAATGCAGAGATTGTGATGACCACCTTGAATGGTCTCCCTAGATCATGGGACTCTTTCATTCAACGGATCTGTGCTAGGAAGAAGTTAGTCAAGTTCAGCAGACTATGGGAAGAATTCTCTCAAGAAGAAGCTCGGATAACATTTCGAGAAGAGAAGATGGGAAATGAAGATCAAGCTCTCACTATTCACTCCGAGAGAACCAGAAGGAACCATCATCACTCCAAAGGTAATATCTCACACCCTAAAAGAGATATGTCTACCATTAGATGTTACACAGGTGATGAGAAACATCACATATCCAAATTTTTCCCTAATAAAGGGAACTTAAAGAAGAAGAATGAAAATAAGAGAAGACATCATGCTTACGCTACAAAAGATGATGAAACTTCCACAAATAAAATCAGACAAGAAAGTGATTCTTCAAGTGATGAAGAATATGTGCTGATCTTTGGTCTTACGAGAATTGTTTCACATGGAAGCAATGATTGGCTCATAGAAAGTGGTGCTTCCAAGCATATGACGGGATTCAAAGAATCATTTGTGAAGCTATCTGAACATGAGTCACCTCACAAGGTGAAACTTGGGGATGACTACCAGTATCCAATAAAAGGTAGTGGTGAATCCTCCTATATACTATACTCTGGAAATTCTATGAAGATGAAAAATGTATTATTTGTTCCAGGACTAAAGAAGAACCTCCTCTCCATATCTGCATTGGATGCAAAAGGAATGAGGGTTACTTTTGTAGATGGCCAAGTTCTTATGTGGCCAAAAGGAAAGACTTTTGACGATGCAATACTGATTGGGGAACAAGAAGGAGGTCTATACAAGCTGAAGGGCCAACCAGAACAAGCTTTGGTTCATAACTCAGTAGAACCAAATGAACTTTGGCACAGAAGGCCTACACATGTGCATTACAGAGCACTACCACTTGCAAGAAAAGTTGTTGAAGGTCTTCAAGAAATTCAAGCAAAACATGAAGGGGTCTACAAAGGATATGCGAAAGGAAATAACACAAAGAAGACATTTCCAAGTAGCGAAAGAAAAGCAAAATGAATCTTGGAAATCATCCACTCCAATGTATTCGGACCAATGTCATCAACCTCACTAAGAGGGTATGTGTACTATGTTTCTTTTATTGATGACTTTTCTAGGAATACATGGATTTACTTCATGAAGAACAAATATGAAGTGTTCAGCAAGTTCAAGGAATTCAAAGCCTTGATTGAGAACCACATTGAAAAGAATACCAAGACTTTTCGATCAGGCAATGGCGGAGAATTCACTTCGAATGAGTTCAAGGAACTATGTAAAGACTCAGGGATTAAGAGGGATTTGTCCACCCCTTATAATCCACAACAGAATGGGATTGCAGAAAGGAAGAATAGAACTATCAAGGAAGCTGCAAGAGCTATGCTTCATTGTCAAGATATTCCTATGCATCTTTGGGTAGAAGCAGCCAGAACAACAGTGTATGTACAGAACTGTACTCCACACAGAGTACTCGAGAACAAGACTCCTGAATAAGTCTTCTCCGGTAAGAAACCAAAAGTCAGCCATCTCAAAATATTTGACTGTCCAGTGTACATACACATTCCAAAGTCAAGATGACAAAATTAGATCCTTCAGGAAATAAGGGTATATTTGTGGGATACTCTGAAATCTCGAAGGCTTACAAAATATACTTCCCAGGGTTCAAGAAGATTGATATCAGCAGGGATGTAAAATTTGACGAAGATTCAACCTACATCAAATCCAAAAAGAAACCTGCTGAAGAACCTGAAGAAGCAGAAGCTCCCAGAATTCATGATACAATCATGAATGAAGAAACTCAAGAATAAGATCAAGAATTTGAAGAACCACAAAGACCTGTAGGTCCACCACAGGAGAAGAATCCTCGCAAGAGGAAACCTGCTTGGGTATGAGAGATTATCCAAGGTGCGGAAAGATATGCGGTTCCAGAAGAGAATCTCAGAGAAAGAAAGAGGACCAGATCATGTTCCAGTTATGTAGCTTTACTATGTGATTTCATTGATAAAGAACCTTCCAAATATGAAGAAGCGGCAGAACGAAAAGAATGGAAGGATGCTATGATCGAAAAGTATCAATCGATCATGAAGAATGATGTTTGGGATGTTGTCACAAGACAAGAAGGGAAGTCAGTTGTAACTTCCAAATGGATCTACAAGATTAAGCAAGCTGCAGACGGTAGCATAGAAAAATATAAAGCAAGATTTGTTGCTCCTGGTTTCTCACAGAAAGAAGGAATAGACTATGAACAAACCTTTTCACCTGTAGCCAGATACACTTCCATCAGATCAGTACTTGCTCTAGATACAGTGATGAAATGGAAGATACACCAAATGGATGTCAAGACTGCTTTCTTGAATGGTGTAGTAGAAGAAAAAGTGTATGTGGAGCAGCCACTCAGTTTTGAGACACATGACAGGGAGCCTCATGTGTGCAAATTGAAGAAAGCCCTGTACGGTTTGAAACAGGCACCCAGGAGATGGTACGGCAGAATTGACAGCCTTCTATCCAGTTTGGGCTTTACCAAGGGTAAATCAGATTCCAACCTTTACTACAAGGTTGAAGATGGAAACCCAGTGATGCTTCTACTATATGTATATGATCTATTTGTGACAGGTATGGATGGGTTGATTGCTGATATGAAGAGAAAGCTTGCTGCTAAGTTCGAAATGAAGGACTTGGGTATGATGCATTATTTTCTAGGTATGGAGGTGTGGCAGAATGCAGATGAAATCTTCCTTGGACAAGGGAAGTATGCAGTAGAGATCCTGAAGAGATTTGGGATGATGGATTGCAAGGCATTAACCACACCTATGGCATCGAATCTGAAGCTATTGAGTCATTATTCATTAGAGTCGATTGATGCCACGATGTATCGTCAGATGATTGGGTCCTTGATGTAATTGACGAACACAAGAATAGATATTTGCTTTGCTATGAACACCTTGAGCCAATATTTGATAGATCTGAGACATGTTCACTTGACTGCTGCAAAGCACATTCTGAGGTACCTAAAGGGTACAGTTGATTATGGGCTCAAGTATAAGACTAATCAAAGGATTAACCTGGAGGGTTATGTTGATTCAAATTGGACAGAAAATACCATCTATAGGAAGAGTACTTCAGGGTGTTGCTTCAGTATGGGATCAGGTGTGATCTCGTTTTTTAGCAGGAAGCAATCCTGTGTGGCACTGAGTACAACTAAAGCAAGGTATGTTGTAGCTTGTTCAGCTAGTTGTGAGGTAGTATGGCTGAGGAAGCTACTGTCTGATTTATTTGATTACCAGTTAGATGCTACTTGTATATACTGTGACAACCAGAGTTGTGTAAAGTTGTCAGAGAATCTAGTATTCCATGACAAGTCAAAGCATATCGAGATTAAGTATCACTATATCAGGGATATGGTGCAGAGAGGAGCAGTGAAGCTCCAGTATGTTGCAACGGACAAATAGATAGGTGAGGTGTTGACTAAGCTATTGGCTAGGGTGAAGTTTGAGTACTTCAGGGAGAAGCATGGTGTTCTCCAGATCGAGATTCCTCCCAAGAGGAAGTGATGAGTCCGTGATGAGCCATTCTGTAATCTCCATTACAAACAGAAATCCATTCTATGAATACCTCTAAAATATTCTCTACTTCCAAACCACTAGAGAGATCTCTAACCAAAATGAGGAGAGAGCTCTCATATTTATACATGAATTCAAGATAATTGATCATAATTACAGATCCACTATTCTCTCAACTTATCCCTCAAAATACTCAACAAATCTACAACTCATCCCTCAAAATTCTCCAACAAATATTGAATGAGATATTCTCTCCACATCTCCATGATCTTCTCCTTGAAATTAGCTCACATCTAGAAGATGAAATTCGAATTTGAGGCTAGGCGGTCACTTTTGAGCTTGTTAAAGTCTTCAAATACACCTGTAAGCATCACCAAACTCATCCAACTTTAAAGTATAATGAAAATATGTTATTTTTCTCAATAATTATCCACAAATTCACTCAAAATACTCAAAAATAAATGATATGGAAAATGGTAATTTAAACCCATATTTATTATGAAAGTGGTGAATATTAATGGTTTTATGGAAGGATCAGATAGGAATAAGGTGACAAATGGTATAGGAAAGATAAATAAAATGTGGTCTTTTTGCGGCTCAACATTCCCCCCAACTTGACTGTTTGCATGTCCTCATGCAACTATACATTAATTTTCTTTTTAACTTTTGGCTTTATAGCTGGGTTTCTCATGATGATGATATGTAATAGTAAATCATTCCAGAATTTGAAATGCATGAGTAGCAGCAATTTTTCTTATGGTTCGTTCTTGTGTTAACAACCATAAGTGTAACAAATGTTGGTTCTTATGTTAACAACATTCTATTGTTTTACTTGTATTTTTGCTGTAATACATAAGATTTATGTATTAGAAATGATGAACCATCAATGTATATTAGAAAATCGTTTTCTTCATATTATGAATCATGCCAATATATATAGCATAGTTTGGGACATACATGTTGATTAAGGGTAAATGAAATGATGAATATGTAAAATGATAATGAATAGTCCCCCCTTCCAACTTAAGATGTATTAGGTTTATGAAAAGGAGAAAGGGAATGTAGTGAGGGAATTTTCCAAATGCATTCATTTTCTAGCATTTAAGGAATTGCATGGTTAAATATTAGAAAACAACATAACTCCACTTACCCAAAAAGTTGATGAACTTATGCAATAGGAATGTGGCTGATACTGCTGGATCATAGAGTGTGAAGTGAAGAAATCTGAACTGTTTCTTGGTTGGATGAAGTAGTAGATAAGAGTTGAAAGTAGAACTGTGATAGCCTTCTCGTATGGCTGAAAGTATGCTGCTGTAAAACTGCTGATGGAGTCATGCAAAGTATAGAGTCTTCACCTGCTACAAAACTCGATGGTACAATTCTTACCATGTGAATAAATGTGTCGATGTTGAACATGGAAATAAATCATTGGATTACCAACCATTTGATGAATGTCATTAACCAATGCGAGGCAATATCGCCATTGATGTCAATGAGTGCCAAGGTACCTAAGTACATCATGCAAAGTGCGAATAGATGAGCTGATGTTGAGCCACTTGCAAGATCTAACAATCAAGGGACATTGATGTATTCCCATGATTGTCAGTGAGAGAACTTCCCATTAAGGAATGCAAGCCTCAAGGTACTAAAAATGAACTATAGTCTCTATCCCAGATAAGGTGTTGAGGTCAATGGGATAAGACTTGTTGAAAGGTGGGCCTTAAGGAATCCCACATCAGTCAACACGAGTTGTACATAATGAGTGGTAAGACTATAAATGAAAGATATCACGGTCAAACAGTTTTTATGGCAGGGATAACAAAGCAATGTAATCATGGAAAGGAAGTTGAATAGTTTTATTCATAAGGAAAAAGATAAACTGGAAATGATGAAAAATGTGTGCGACTCAGAAAGGTAGACATGCGGGAAATTATGATGTATAAGGCAGTGAAAAAGTAGACTATGACATGGATGATGGATAAGATTGGGAGGAAAAAGGGAAAGTAATCATGACATAGCGTAATTGGTCTCTGAAAGGATTCTTTGTGGCAGCAAATGTCATGACATACACAAGAGAAACTCAACTCCTTCAAGATTTAACTGGAACATTTTTCTGAAAAGTTTCTGCGATTCCAAAAATTATTTCTGCATGCCATTTGTTCGTCTTTAAACCTGAAAAAGGTTAGTATTTCCCTGCAACAAACTTGTGAGAGCATTGAAAATACATGAAATTATGTACTTAATCAAAAGTTAAAATAAATAAAATGCTCTTATACCTAAAAATAGCAACGCTTCTTGTCAAAACCTACTTCTGAGTGACTTGCAAAAAACAAGTTAGCACAACAATCATAAAATTTTGAGAAAAGTCTAAGTTTGTTTAAAATTTAAAATTTTATGATTTTATTTATTAACTAATACTTGTTAAGATAAGTGTGTCTTTATGTAATGATTGAGAGACATAGAGAGAGAGAGGGTCGACCCTTTCAGTGGTCGACCCCTCTAGAAGTAGACTATCTTAATGATCTGGATTAGAGAGGAGTGTGCAAACACGTGATTTCTATGATAAGTTTAGTAGTTTCAAACGACTATGGAGATACCCCCCAACTGAAGATGTGACAGGTCCCACTGTGCAAAAATAAAAATTAAAGAGAAGACATAGCTATGAGAGCAACTACCTTCGGTTTTAAAGACGCATATTAATTTTATTAATAACATTATTTTTTATACATAGATTTTTTAATTTTTATGTTGTTATAAAAACAAATGTTTTTAATTACAAAAACCTTTTATTAATTTTTTTTAATTAATTTAAGTTTTGTTTAATAAAAATAAAATAAATAAAATATTTTAATTTTTATAACTTTTATGTTTAACCTAAAAAATTTATTTTTAATTCTTTTTATGTATTTTAATATTTTTTAGTTATTATAATATATATATTGACTATTAAAATAAATTATACTAATCTATAATTAACTATATATACATATTAATTATCTAAAAAAATAAAAAAAAATTATACTAATCAAACTTGTCTATGAATTACTTGTGAAAACATATTAGTGTGAAAGACATGTTTTAAAGTATGAATTTTAAGTTGTGAGAGGTTTGTAATTTTTTTTTAATTATTTGTTTTTTAATTAACATAATTGATACATGAGTTCCATCATTATTATTATATAAAAAGAATTATGATAATTCATTTCATGTCTATTTTCTGCAATAATAATAACATAACTTTATGTCACAAAGCATTATATCTTTCTCTAAAAAATAAATTCTATCAGTGTGATGATTTTAACGTGTCACTAATTAGGATTCAAGGTATTGGAGATGAATTCCGTGAACTCCTTGAAATAATTAATTTCAACTTTTTCAGCGAAGCGAAGGCACACACCACTTTCTCGATAGCTTCGGGTAGCGCGGCTAACCAGCAGTAGAGAGTGATTTAGTATTAAAAAGCCAACAACGTTCGAGTCATAATGGGAAGTTACAGAGCCAGTTATATTCCTAATGCCATAGCTCGTTCCATATCCATATAGAAAGTAAAAGCTAGATATGGTAAGGCCATATAGACTTTGGTCATAAATGCTATGCTCCATTCGATGTAAGCTACAATATAATATTAATCTCTTTATGGGCAAATAGACCATGAGTTTTAAATGATCTATCTAAACCTGATCATAAATGCTATGTTGCATCACATGTAAGATTCCTATCGAAATTATGTTATGTCATGGGTTCACATGGTTCTATTGCTAAGGAATGTGTTCAGTATTTAAATTTTATACTCTAAAGAATACCAATATCATGTAAAGCATCTTGGAGTCCACCAACCTTGAATAGCGCACTAAGCTAGGCATAATCTTCCGTTGGTTCTAAAAATTTTAGCAAGGCTATTATAAATAGAATAGTTACTCTCAATTGTTGGAAAATGCCATGGATATATCGTGTAAAGGGTTTTAATAGCATGGGATCACATCCAACTATAGTATGATATAATTTGGATAGATCTATGAGTAATGAGTACCTATTACAACACAAACTAGCGATTAATGTGGTTTTCAAATCACTATATTAATTTAAAGTGAGTAGCTAAAATTGCCATCTTTTCAAATAGTCCTTTTTTGTAGTTATATTTTTGAAGGTATCCTAATTGTGCGACTGAAAAACGGTTGGATTGAAACATTTTTTATAAAATTCCATGATGATGCATGCACTGATCTCTTCAATTAGATACGGAATGCATTCTAAACAGTTCAAAAGGGAGTGTTGTTGTCCATGACGTGAAAATCAGAATAGGACTTCTTCTCGTCGACCTCGTCGTCATTTTGATACTGTGGTTTTTCCAATTACATCTCCAACAACCTATCACCACAGAAATTTGGCAACAAAATTAACTGGATTTACCAATTGCTACTTGTTCTAATTAATTGATGTCCACGACTAGGCTCTGAGAATGTTTCTTA
Source organism: Pseudotsuga menziesii (assembly GCA_001517045.1). Taxonomy (NCBI): domain Eukaryota; kingdom Viridiplantae; phylum Streptophyta; class Pinopsida; order Pinales; family Pinaceae; genus Pseudotsuga; species Pseudotsuga menziesii. Next base: position 36,204 of record LPNX011182631.1, read on the forward strand.
GAGTCTCCTAGAACCTACGCCCAAGTAAATGCTCTGATCAAACCCCAAGCCTGAACAGTTGACGAACTGAAGATTACTGCAGAGAGCTGAGGAGAAGCATCTTTTTATCTTTCCATTTTCGCCCTTCCTCCTTCAGAATATAAACGTTGATGCAATCCCCAATGCCGCAACCGACAGAAAATAGAGGGCATGCTTCAATATATCGAAATATTTCTAAGCTTCACTCCATCTCGCATGGTAGCTCAAACTATCCAAACAGTGGATCTTTTTCTATGGCTGGGAATGGAATATAAGTTTGCATATACAACATTGCTCGCGCAACCTGTTAGTTCAATGCCAGGCACTCGTCATTAAATGCATATCAATATAGATTTACAATACTTCAATGCTAATGCCTCTCAAAAACACTTGCAGTCACACATCGACGGTCAAGGTCATCACTTTCAATTTTGATGACATCTGCACGATAATAGATACGACTTGTTTAAACACTTTGGGAGATGGGTTTCAAAAACATTTCATGAACTGGATCTGTAGACTATATAATAATATAAAAATTCAAAGAAGGGATCAAAAGATGAATTTCCTTGATTAATTGCAAATCATTTATGTTATGATCAGGTAATCAATCCAAAATCCTTAGCTCTTGCGGTGCTGCGGGATGGGACGGAATCTATGGAATTAATACAGCCTGAAAATATATAAGATGTTTGAACTTCAACTACTATAGTCATGTTCCCGAGGGAAAGAATCGGAGAGTTATGCATTAAATCGAGTTTTCTTGCCGATATGATAAAACGTTCAGATCTATTGCCTTACAACCAGATCCCTTTGTTCGTTTCCTTCCAGCGCCTTACTCAAGTCATGCATACTAGTGAATCGTTTGCCTTTATCGTGTTGAGGCCGATTGTCAAAATAATATTTGGGACGGTCGCCTTGTGCATTTACAGTTGGCACCGATAGTGCGCAGCAAAACCGTGTGGCAAGACTAAATTTATGAATGAATTAAATTAATTTTATGGCAGCTAAACTATGTGGCAAAACTAATCGAACGTTGCACGTTCGGTTGGCAGAAAGACTGTGTGGGATGCTGACCCCTGATATTAACGCAAAGAGGCATTACACCTGCTCTACGAAACAAGAACAGTGGAGCAGAGCTCCGCGAGAGGACAGGCGCGTTATGGGCAAGGGTAGGTGTCATGCACCGAGATTTGTTTGTTAACTTCCACGTCTATACAGAAGCTACCGGGGACACTAATTAGTTACCATTAATCATGCAACACATCTATACTTCACTGCAGCTGGAGATTTCATCAATAGTTTATCAATCTCTTGGAGGTTTCTTGTACAGATACTTTTGACCAGAGGTCTCTTAAAGAGATTCTTCCTAACTTGATGAATATAGATAGCTCATGGTAAAGACTCGTGGTTATGCTAATGCTAGGCGATCAGGTAGAAAGCAGTCTCTTTGCAGGTTTTGGTCGAAAGATACTTGTACAAGAAGAGTTTTGTTTTTTTTTCTTTTAATATATTTTTATGTTTGGAGGTTGGGAATGAAAGGTTGTTTGCAAGCTGTGTATGGAAGGTTGAAAGGTTGTGTCGTTTACAGGTTTCTTATGGAGGATTATTTGCAAGTTTCGTATGGAGGACTGAAGCTTAAAAGATTTTCAATGATAATTTTTTTATGCACCTTTCAGCTTTTAGGTTTTATCAATTTAATAATATATGCATTACTAATTTTAATATTAAAACTAGATAACTTTAACAAAGAAAAGAGATATATATATTTTAATTTTTTTATATATTTTAAATTTAATTTTAGTTTAAAGTATTCTTAGTTTTAATTTTTTTATTTTTTTTAAACTAGAACTATATAAAAACAAAAAATAGTATATATATATTTGTTTTGTTTGTTTATTATATTTTTTGTTTGCTTATTAATTTATTTTTAATTGTTCTTAAAAAGGAACCAACTCTGCATTTTTTATTCCTAACATAACTTAGAAAATTTATTAAATGGAAAATGAAGATCAAAAATTTCATAAATATTTTTTTAATCTAGAATATTAAAACTATTTTTTTTAATTCCTAACAAAAAAACAAAATAGTAATTAAGACTATTTAGAAATAAAAATTTTAACAAATAGAAGCATGTTAATTTTACACTGGAAATAAAACTAAAACCTACCTACTTTATTTTAATTAAAAATTAAAGATTACTTACATAAAGTGAAATTTCCAATATAACCATCTATCTAACAAAAGTAAACCATGATTATGTATTAATTCTTAAAAACTAAATCTAGAATAAATATGAAAAATTAAAGGTTGAAAATGTCAATTAATAGAATAGAAGCAAAAACATAACCGATCTAACCTAACACTTACTTGGGACCATTGTTTGATGCAGCTTTCGTTTGCATGATGATCACCCGAGATCCCTTCTTCATCCTCTTCAATTTCCATTTCAAACAGGTGTTCCTTATCTGATATGCGTGATTCTTCAAATATCAATACGTTTTTGTTTGTATCACGAGAAATACTTACATCTTTGACTGCTATCAAGATCTCCTCTTCGTGAGAAGAGGAGATCCCGACTTTTGTTGGGATCTGAGTGAGCTTCTCTAGGCTTATGCTCAACATTTTACTGGAATCAAATCAATTGATTAAAAAGAAAAATGAAAATGAATACATGATAAATACAAAAAAACAAAATAAGATGGGTTAGTACAAAACAAATGCAAAAACAGAGATAAGAAGTGCACAAAAATATGTACAAAACAAAAAAATGAACATATACAAAATTAAAAGCAAGTTAGTATGAAAAAAGGGCTAGCCCAAAGTAATCCAAACTTTACACTGCAAAACTGTAAATGAAAAAAAGAAAAACTTGCATAAAAACAAACTGACATTTGTAGAAAATGAAAGAAAACACTTTGCAGAAAAATAAACACGCTTACAGAAACAACAAGGCTTTGGGGGGACCCACTAAAGTGGATGCATCTTGATGTTACACCATAGAAATCCCAGAAATTACACAGTGAAGTCGTCCTTGCGTCTTACCGTTTCCCCTCCTCATTTCTATGTAATAAAAACAAATTATCTACCTATTTAAACTCAGATTTATTTTAGCACCTCCTCGGCAACAGCGCCAAAATGTTGGGGAAAATATTAAACAAATTATAACAGATATCCAACGATTTAATTGTCAACCTAGAGAGAGCATAAACTTGTGAGGTACATACAAAACATATGCAAGGGTAGAGTATTACTGACATATTCTACAATTGAAATTGAATCTAAGTTATGAAAACATGAAATTGTATGGAAATGAATCTAATTGCAGAAAACATGAAATTGCATAAATTAACTTGATAAAGAAAGACTGAAATTGCATGAAATAAACTAGTATAAAGTAATCGAAATTAACTTGTGAGCTCATGGTAAATCTATACTAACAATTCATAAGCAAAACATAACAATTCATAAGAAAGAAAGTGTTGAAAATCTATATTAACATGGAAGAGTACAGGATTTGCGTCAAAGCATAATCTCCATCAAAATTAGAAATCCATTCTATGACTAACTCTAAACTATTCTCTACTTCCAAACCACTAGAAAGATCTCTAACCAAAATGAGGAGAGAGTCCTCATATTTATACATGAATTCAAGATAATTGATCATAATTACAGATCCACTGTTCTCTTAACTTATCCCTCAAAATCCTCAACAAATCTACAACTCATCCCTCAAAATTCTCCAACAAATATTGAATGAGATATTCTCTCCACATCTACATGATCGTCTCCTTGAAATTAGCTCACATCTAGAAGATGAAATTTGAATTTGAGGCTAGGTGGTCACTTTTGAGCTTGTTAAAGTCTTCAAATACACCTGTAAGCACCACCAAACTAATCCAACTTTAAAGTATAATTAAAATATGTTATTTTTCTCAATAATTTTCCAGAAATTCACTCAAAATACTCAAAAATAAATGATTTCGAAAATGGTAATATAAACCCATATTTATTATGAAAGTGGTGAATATTAATGGTTTTATGGAAGGTTGAAATTGGAATAAGGTGGCAAATTGTATAGGAAAGATGAATAAAATGTGGTCTTTTTACGACTCAACAGCTTGTTAGAAAGCTAGCAAATGTTATATTTCCTTCTAACACAAGAACAAGTGTAAAGTCAACAACAACAATAGATTTAAATAAATTTCTTATAAAACCATCACGGATATTCTTAGATTTCTCAGAAGAAAATAAGAGGGAAACCACAAAGGTATAACACTAACCAAGATTATTGTCAAGATAAAGGCACCCCCATAGCATCGATTGCATCCTTGTGCTTCTTCTAGAATAAAAGATAGCAACTTCTAGCTTTAATTCTATCTATTAGAATAGTTAATCCATACTTGTCTTTTTTTCTAATATTTAGTCATTAAATTTTGATATTATCTTAATTATTATCAAGTAGAGAGAAGGTCAACATGAATAGCCTTCTTGAGTGGTTTTAGGAAGTTTTTGGATAAGAGCTAGATAAGCTCCTAGATTAGCGTGAGGTTGAGATATTCTCTCAAGTAGTTACGAGTGAGATAAGGTAGAGTGTATTTATATGTGTACAGTTACATTGAGGTGCATTTGCTCTCTTCTCTTATTCTAATATGGTATCTGAACCAATAAGGCTAATGAGATGAGATGAGGACCATAGCTGAAAAATGAGAGGAAGTTATGCTTGAGTGTTGTAGTCAGTTAGCTTAGAAAAGTGCTACTTGAGTAGAGGTTATCCTTGGAGGTGCAAAAAAGGTGTTCAATAAGTGGAGGTGATCTACCACAACACAAATTTAGGAAATTAGCCATGATCTAAAGAAGGCCACGCTTTAAGAATTGTGAAGGTTGAGTACATAAAACATTTTACACACCATATATTAATCCATGATCTAAAATAAATTTGAACATGAGCCATGGGATCTGGTCAAATAGGTCACGGGATAGGAATATATGCACATAGTAGGCGAGTTGAAGAAACAAGAGCCAACGAAAGGTGTTAGAGATCATGAATATAAAAATCTGTGAGAGGGAAATCAAGTAAGTTTCATTGTGTTGTAGATTTGCAAATATGGAGGCAAGCATAGAAAAAAGAATAGAATAAAGGAGTTGAATATGGTGAATAAAACCACCAGATTCAAATTGAGGCTCCAACTTGGGTGTCTACGAAATATGGTGAGGTACCTGGCTCTACAATGTTTTGCATTGAAGCAAAATAATGCCGAGAAAGAAAGGCACACACTACATGTGCTTCAAAGGGGTCGAGGATCTTCCCAGAGGTGGTGGCTGCAAATATGGAACTAGTTTTTTTGTCAACATCACCATGGACGAATTGAGGGATTCAATGCTCACTTATTCATAAAACGACAAGTATCTATAATCAGATCATGGATTTTCGATCAAAATGGTAATCATGAGTTTTATCTACGGCCAAATAGTGATTTCACTAAAGTGCATCATGTTCACATCTAGAGAATCTGATCATAATTGTAACTATTACAAAAACACTGTGTTATAATTTATGTAAACTTATCTGAAATGTGTTCTTTCATGATCGCCTTCCTAATAAAACCAAGCTTGTATTTCTAGTGTTCCCTCACAAAGCTACTAATAACATACCACACGTTGAAGTTTCAATTACTGTTGTATTATTCATCCAATTCATCATGAAGGATAATTTAATGTCCCTTGTGAATAATTTTCCCAATGTGCTCAAATTCACCATGTTTGGCAACTCTAGGTATATGGATACAACTGATTCCAAACTCCTCCAATTACTTTAAAACTTGGTTACGAAGGTCATGAAGGATTATGGGACACATTAACACATCTATAAAACATATAATCAACTGATATACCCAACCATGGTCTAAAATTTTCAAGGGAAGAAGTTTCGGAACAAGACTAGTCAATTTGGGAGGTGGAAATCCCCCAAAGGTCCTGGAACAAATCTCTTTCAAACACTATACAACCTCCACTAATGGTTGGTATGATACTTGGATCTATTATAAGACATTAATTAAAGTATATTAGGTTTTGGGGTCAAATAGGTATCCAAGAGAACTTAGGGAATTTATTAGTAATTTTGAGGCTTAAACCACCAATGGTAGATGGCTCCAAATAGCTCCAAATGCTCTCAGATTGGACCATAAGGTGTATGAATGATGTTAATACATAAAAATGGTGTTTATAGGTGTCTTTCAACCATCAAATTACTTATGCAACTCACTTTGGAAATCAGGTCAATGTATGGAGTTTTACGAGCAACTTGTGGTTCAAATCCCCTAGGGGTAGATGATGAAAATGAGTTTCCAAATGCACTCAATCCAAATTAGAATTTATGAATGGAAGTAGGGGACATATAAATTACATCAGCATGAACTCATATGCATCACCATTCAACTTTTAATGTCTTCTATAACTCCCTCTTATCAGATGCAAAAAGACTAGCTTCAACCTTGGGGGAAATTATGGGCAATCTTCTCCAAATGCTATGAAACTCAACAAAATGACACCAAATGCTTATGTATTGAAAATTAAACTCATATAATACATCAATAATAGTCCATTCATCCATAAACCATAATTAGTTTACTTATCCATTCGAATCCATCAACATTACATTGGTTCACAACAAGGTAGTGGGGAAATGGCACTGTTTCTTCATTGTTTAACGTTTTTACATGAAATATTTTGGTTTTTCGACCTGAGAGTCTTTTGGAATTGAAATAAAAATCATTTACATTATAAAATAAAATAATGGGGCATTATAAGCTCCCCCAAAGAGATCAATAGCTCACCAAGTGCGACTCAATCCATAGAGCAAGAATATGATGAGAAACTTGGAATGGATGAAAGAACAAGATGATCTTGAATTTGCATGATATGCCTTTTAGATTGCACCTATAACTTATGACTCCATTAAATCTCCATGATAGACCTGAATGGTCTTTCCACACACCAACTTGGATGGGAATCTTTCACCCTCGAAATTGACTAAGGCAATAAACTAGTCATCCACTAGCTCTCTCTCTTCACAAATGAAAATTTCTCAAATGATCAAAAGTTGCCTTCATTACTTTTTCTTGAAATTTATAAAGTTTCCAAGCCCTCTATGGGTCGAATTCTTTTCAAGAGATGCATTCCAACTCTAGTTGGGAAGAGATTCCCAAGAATGCCACTTGTACAACAATTCCTAGTTTCCCACTTCCACCAAATCACATGTGGAAGCATATTAGTTGCCCTAACTCCCTTGAGCGCCTTCTTGGAGATATTTTTATCCCTGACATGTCATATATGTAAGATGTGAGCCTTCAGATCTGATTTGTGTCATAGGTGTCATAGCATCTCTGTTAATGCAAAAAATTGCTCAACTTGTTCTACACTGCCTACACCACATACAGACATCCATTTCCTAACATTTTCCCCTTATTTCTTGACCTCCACACCTATGATTTAACCTTATTCTCTCTAAAAAAAGCTCAAAATATTAAAAAGAGCTTAAAAACCCAACAAAAGAATTAAAAGGATAAAAAAAGGTCTAAAACCCCCAAAAGAGATAAAAAACAATAAAAAGCGGCTTAAAACCCTAAGTAGGGCCTAAAACCCTAATTATGGTCCCAAACCCTAAATGAGAGAAAAGGACAAAAAAAACTATAAATAAAGGGTGGAGGTCCCCATCACAACATGACATATTCCTTCTGTCGTTATTATACTTGCTTGAGTACTTTGAAAAACCATCATTCTCAAGTTATTCATCTCAAGTCACCAAACATTAAATTTTCCCCACTTGCTCCCCATTTTGTGTGTTGAGTCAACCTCCATACTACCGAAACCTGTGGAGAAGCAGTACCATTCTAAGTCAAGGCACAATGGCCCCCTTTCAATCAAATCCAGAAGGCATACCAATCTCATTGTTGTTTACTTTTATAGATTGTTTATATGTGTTTATTTGTTTTGCTAATATTTTTTTTTGCATCTAGCTCTTCCATTTCGAACTCTACCCTTTCATCCCTTTGACGAAAGGGAGGTGCATTTGCATGTAGTCGGGGTTTTTACCTGGCTATAGTTTTGGCGTCTCTAGTGGGTCGATCCCATTGGATCCCTGGTTTTACAAGTTTTTTGCAGGTTTTCCTTCACAACTGTCCCCGATCCAAGTTCATACGACCCCAGTACCAGTGACTACCGGCCACTGTCGACCCAGTTTCTTTTAATTTTTCTTGTTTTTGGCCCAATCGCTAGTTTTGGGCTGAAAAGAGCGACCCAGTCCTTGATTCAGACCCGAAAGGAGCGACCTAGTCATTGGTTTAGCCCCGAAAGGTGCAAATTTCCCATCGGGGCATTGTTGCTATTGTTTTTTGCCCGAGAGGCAACCCAATCGCTACTATGTGGACTGTTTGTGCGACTTAATCGTTGTTGTCCAGCAGTCAGAAGTGACCTATATGCTTTTAATCGATTTTTAAATTTGATTTCCTATCTAGAACGGCCCATTCCCCACCAGTCAAATGTCATTTACAATATGCATGTTTTTCTGTTAATTTCTACAAGTTATATGTTGTTTTTTCAATATTAAAACATTGGAAATTAACCGTCTTTTTCAACCCTTCCTCCTCTACTCAGTCATCACCCTTCGGGGTCTTCTGAGATAAAATTGAGGGTTGACTAAGCTTAGTAATAGACATTCATTTTGTCATTGTTCTTGTCCACTACAAACAAGTGAACTTGAAAGCTAGAGGGTGTGGAAACCATTGGGGGTTTCACGGCGTTCACGTCCTCCCTGTTGAGCATCGGGCATTTGAGTGACCTGTGGATCTACGGGTGGACCTGTTTCCACCTTAAGGAGAGCCCCACACTACTTCTTGGACTTGAGGTATACACAAACAAGGTAGTCACACTACTGATTTGCAACAAGTTACAGTCAGTTTTTTATCATACAGTTTGTATTGCACTTTAGATTTGCTTTATTTTTTCAACTTTGTTTTGATCTAAGCCCATTACTTAATCTTTGCATAGAACCTATTATTATTCACTCACTACATAATTCAAAAAGTAAAAAAAAACAATCTCATCCACAAAGTGCACACATTCACACCATCTAATCCAACCAAACTCGGTTCATGACCCCGAGCAAACCATAAAAGTAACCAATTTACTTAATCAAATTTTGCGGTTTGACAACATAAGTCTCAACTGCCATAACTGTGGGAAGTGCTTGGGATTTTCCCTAAAACTCATTATGAGGAGTACCATAGGAACCCTAAAGTAGCTGGCCAACAAGAGGAATTGCTAAGCGAAATGGGCAATGACCCCTTTCGATTGACTAGAACACCCTTGTGAGGAAAAATCCAAGCATTGTCTTCTGGCAGTCTTGGTGGCTGAGTGACCACCTATAAACGAATAGGAATCCATTCAAATCGAGGTCCAAAACTCATTACCAGTTACTACCAAAAAAAAAAAAACCATTGATCCACCACTCTCTTCCTCATGCCTTAGGGGGGATCCCCCTCAGTTTGGGTCGTTAGACCATCACCGTCGAGGCCCTCCCCGAAAACCCTCCTCAACGTCAGAAGGTCACATGGCTTCCGATTCTGACTCAGATTCCTATCAATCCAATCCAAATCATTTCACTGCACCATCTAGCCCCATGGCTAGTGTAAATCCTGATCCCTTCTCCGAAGCAATAGTTGGCAGCGGACCCATGTCCCTACTTCACATCATCACCAACATCCTGGCCAATGGTCCCAGTACCACTGCACATGTCATTGTAAGTATGCTACCCATTAGTGGCAGTCCCACACCAACTCTTGTCATTCCTATAGTACCACATTTCATTCATGGGAGCAGCGGCCCTTCCAAAACCATCCTGACTATCCCTGTTGTGGGAAGTCAGGCTCAGGTGCCCCCAGTCATGTACGAACATCACACCCTTGCAAACTCTGGCACCATTTCCAGTCCCTCCCACAACAACCTTGGGTCTAACCTCCCATTCATGGCACTCCTCAACTTACCTAATTTTTTCAAGCTAACCAACGACCTAATCTATCATCAACCCCATTGGCCTCCCATGCCAACCAAAATCCCATGAGACATTCCAAAGTTTGAAAGGGAGGCAAGTGAGTTCCCCCAAAATCACATTATGGCGTTTCATCTATGGTGCTCGTCTAACAACATTGTGGACAATTCGATCAGACCGAGGCTATTCCAGTGCACCCTCATAAGCGTCGCAGCCAAATGGTATATTGAGCTACCTCAAGCCTCTTACCCTGACTTCAATTCCTTAGCCTTCATGTTCCTACAGTATTTTCAACTCTTTGTCCGCTATGACGAGGGCATGGAGATATTTCTATCTTTCCGCCAGAACATTGTGACCCACATAACTGACCACATCCATGAGTGGCGGTGGAGTTGTAGCCTATGCAAGATTCAGCTTGCTGACAGGATATTTCTCGATTGGTTCTTAAAAACCTTGCTACCACCAATAGCAAAGTACGTCTCCTTCGAACATCCCCAATCCGAGGAAGAGACCATCTTGAAGGCCCAACAATTTGATTTGATTTATGCTCAGTCTAGATACCTATACACCATCATTCCAGACACTCCCCGTGTCAGCACCTCTCATCGTGATGCACCGGGGGCATCCCATGCTATGGATGGCCTCATAGGTTCTGTCTCCCAACACCCACAACACTATGTGACACCTCATGTGATGCCACCGCACCCAAGAAGCACCCCTAGTGTTGCGCAACCAACCGAAGCACCCGACTACTCAAGGATGATGGCTCAGTCTGGGGCCACACCCTCTTATGCACAACCCGCACCAACTCAACATGCCCATGAACTAGTTTGGCCAGCACAACTGTATTCGATACCAATGACAGGATTTGTAGCCCCTCCAGCTCCTCTGTCCTACTATGCACCACCCATGCAAACCACTTCGGCCCCCTCCCCAGCTCCTCTAACGTCCACAGGTCAATTTTTTGCTCAGCAAAATATTCCCAACCAACCAGCCCCCAATAACCAACATGGGAAAGGTAAGAAAAACCACGGAAGGAACCGGGGTAACAACCAACCACAAGGAGGTGGCCAATAGCCTAACCCTCCTAAAAACAATGGTGCTAACCTACCCGCCTAGAACCCCCAACAGCCTAATCGACCGGGACAGACCGCTCCCTTATGGACTAATCATCCATGCAGGTTATGCAATGTCTACAGTCATTATACTCGTGAATTCCCGCACATGGACCATGTCAAGCAGTTTCACCAAAACGAAGCGAAATGGGACACCAATGCGACAGTGCAGGCTCAATCAAACCCTACACCACCAGGCCCTACGCCCATGATACTTCAGAACCCGCTACCAATCCAAGGAATGGTTGCAACCACACCCCTTCCCCCACATGTTCCTACAGCACCCACCACATATCCACCTACGAATACTGGAATCCATCACTTTATGACAATGTCAACTAAAGAAATGAACCTCGAGACGAAATGGAACTAGTACTGGTCCACTGCAAAAACCGCTTACCCATCAGCGGCATCCACCTCTGGCACTCACAATATACCTGTCCATTTACCCCCACTCCCCACTGACATGGCAGCTAGAGGTCCACGGTTTCCCATGCGACGTATAGCCAATAATGCCACTACTAGAGCTTCCTTGAACTACAGCATCGTTGATGACTTGGCTCAGTCACCTACAACCATGTCTACTCTAGAGGTGCTCAAAACATGTCTGCCATAGTGGAAATCATTGTTATTCGCACATGGTGTCGTGGATCCCTCCGATTCCACGTTGATCACATTCGATTTGGATCAAGGAGATCCAAGAATTCCTTCCACAGTCGCCTTCTAAATTTCGGTCTCAATTCAGAATTTGGTCATACATCGATGTATCATCGATGAAGGGGCATCCACTTGTGTCATGTCAACATTTGTCTGGAAAAAACTTGGGTCCCCTACCCTCCAACCGTCTATCACTACACTAGGCACCTATGATGGTCACCCCACCAAAGCCCAAGGAATACTTCTGCATGTACCTATATCCTTAGCCGGTAAAATGGTTATTATTGGCATAGAGGTTGTCAATGCTCACCTTTATTACAACCTTCTCCTCAGACGTAGTTACATGTATGCTATGAGAGCTGTGGAATGTAACACCCCAGTTTTGACCCCGTTTGCATTAAATGTATATGATGTATATATTGTAATTAATCGTGGTGTGGAGCTAAAGGCAAAATCCCCACCATCGATTTGGTTGTTTTATGTTTCAGCGATTGAAATCATTGCCGATGGTATATCTTGCTATTCGGCACATATTAGTTTCAGCATCATGTAAATATGCACTTTAAATTAAAATGAACCCCAACCAGCTATGTTTATGCAACCATGCTGAAAAGGGCATGATTTTCCTAAGGATAAGGAGGGGGAATTATTAAACTTTGATCCTATGGGGTCCACGTGTCATCTATTAAACCCTTTTGACTTGCTCACCTATCCTTGTCTCATCATTCAACTACCACAAAAAAAATTATGTTGTTAGTTGGGGCAGTTATTGCTGGGTAGTGGTGTGTGGCAGGACTGTCAGTCCTTGCCCACACGCACACTCCACCAGCAGACCTTTTCACTTCATGTGGGCAGGAAGGAAACGACTCCATTCTTCCATTGTTTTCCATCCTCATGCAAGGATAGTGGTTCTGCTCATCCTCATGCACAGTATTTTCTTCATCATTTCCTCACGCAAAGAGTTGGAGAAACCGTTTACTGTCACCCATGATTTCTTCCTGTGAAGGAGCCATTCACGATTTGGGTTTGTTGTTGTTCTCCCCATGAATTGTGTGGTTGGTCTTCGGACTGTGTTGGAGTGGGAATGAAGGTTGGAGTATGCTTGATAAACCTGATGTGTTTGGGAGCCACACAAACAGAGCTAGAGGGCTGCCTTTCTTCTCCACAACCCCTGAATAGCACTAGAAGGGAGGTCAGGGCATGAGGGACTGTGTAGGAAACAAGGGACTGATTTCCTTGTGTTGGGTGTGTGTGGGTGTCCTAGAAGTCAGGCTAGTTCTAGTGTAGGTTTCCTTAGCTCTTAAATGAGCTCACCAGCTTAGCATTCAGCTTTTCCCAACTCCTTGATGGCCTGACAAACCCAACTGTGTTGGCTTGGCTATTTTTTGTATCCTTGGCTATTTGTAAGCCTCCTTGTTCCTTATTCCTTGGGGAATCATGCCCAGCTCGGGGGTGGCAGCATCGCTAAGAGATTAAGGAGCACGCTGGCCTATGGTTGGGTGGAACATTGCAGCGACATAGATGGTTGCGGGACGAGTTCTTTATAAGATAAGTATTCTTGACCATTTCGTTTCTGCAACCATATTTACTGTTAATTAATTATAATGAACACATTGAATGAATGAATTTATGTTTGCTTCCACTGTGTATGTGAATGATTATGTATCTTAGCATGTTTTATGTTCAAGCATTTTGGTTTTATGTATGTTCATGTTCATGGTGGCGGTTTTTCCCTGATGGTTAATGGCATGGTAGCGTCCTCTTCGTCGGTCAGAGGGTCGGGGAAGTTACATGGAATCTACCATTTTTGGCCTTATGATGTTCCCTCATGATGGGAAAATTGTGACAGTGGACCAATTAACTTACCACGATCCACAGGGGCCGGCCACACCAGAAAATGTCATCCCTATCATGGATACCTCCACTGATAGCATTGTCATCCCTTCCATTACGGATTTCGGTCCCAGATTGTTCATCGACGCTTCCATGACGAATTCTTTCCCATATTTACCTCCTCCACCAACATCAAGTGACACTGCGGACTTGTGCATGCTTTCATCCAACAACATTCCACCTAAACCCCAACCACACTTGCAACCCCAAGCACAGTCGTAGCCTCAAATGCAATCACCGAGCAATTATTGGGGATCTCTCCTAGTCCATATGATTCCTTTCCTTTTCCCCCCATCCGACATCATGAGTAATCCTATGATGGCTTCCTTTAACTTACCCAATTTTATGTTGGGGATTCCCATGTGGTACCTCGAACCACATGCCCAACCTCTCATACCCTAGGTTGTGTTGACTCCCATTCAACCCATTGCGGTCGAGTCACACCCTCCTCTTGACCCACGAAAACCTCCTTCCATGAATGTGTCATCCCCACCTCATCCAAATAGGGCCAGGGGCGAAAAATTCCAAAGCGACAGCCGCACCCCGACAGACTCCACCTTGCGTCGTGTGCGGCGTATAGGGTCACAGAACCCAGAATTTTCCATGGATACAATGAATAATATTTTGGTAGTCGTCCTCCCAACTTAGCTAACAGTCAAAAACAAGTCTTTGAGGACAAACCATGTATGCGCACTTTGCAGATTGTATGGGCATAATTCTCACCACTTCCAATACTTGGCCGAGTTTCGAACAGCCCTTATAAATATTCAGAAACATTCCCTTGAATCTGAAATCACTATCATTAATGAGATATACCCTCTGGTTTCTTCCTCGACCACCACAACTATTTACATGGTGTCTAGCTCCACCGACCCTTCCATCTTCACAACCATCGACTATCCCTCAGATCTATCCAATCATTGCTTCAGCAATTATGAGGATATACTTGAGGCCTTTACTGCTCCTGAATAGTCGTGGGACGACATACACCATCGCTCATTCTTTGTCCCCAACATACCTTCATCAACATCAAACCAATATTTAGTGGATACCAAGGATTTCATCCACGACAAGGTGGACTGGTCAAAAATCCTATCTTAGCTCCCGACGCCTTTGAAGAAGGAAATATGGCCAATATCTAGCCTATTATCAAGGTTAACATCTCAACCAAACCTAAGATCATTGAAGAGATCATGCTGGGGGAATCATGCTCCGCTGAAGAAGTCACTTCCTACAAATTGTTTTTTCAAGAATTATGTGACATCTTTTCTTGGTCCAACATCGAGATGTCGGGATCGGATCCGTCAATCGTTGAGCACCACATCGACACATGGCTTGAGCTGGGGAATCTAGTCCAAGTGTCTCACTAGATCCAAAATGTCTCTTCCTCTTCCATGGGAGTTACTCTTCCACTCCAATTCAAACTTAATTGATTCATGCCAAGTATATTGACCTTCCAACTCATTCCAAGACCCTTTGGCTTCTTATGGATTCGAAATGACAAGAGGAGGATTCCATGTGGCATAGAAAATCTAGCTTGTGTGGGTCCCACATCCTCCATGTGTCTTCATTATCAATTTCCACTTTGAGTTTCCATTGTAATTATTTATTTAGCTCCTTTATTAAATATTTATGCCATTCTAATGTTCAAACATCATTTATTGTCCCCCTTATTCCAAATCCCAAAGCTTCCACCCCCAAACCTAGGAAACTAGTAATTTTCCTCCTTGGCGATTATTTGACCCTTAGCATAAATTTGACAAACTCTCATGAATATGGAAAATATGATTAGTCCATTATGACACAATGCAAAATTTTGGACATGACAAATCCTCCCTTCCCAATATTGCTTTTCCTCAAGCAATTTCAAACATAGGTGTTGAAGAACCTGCTTTATGTATGATTCTTTGAAGTTGCCACTGAGTTGCCCAACATTGAGTCTTTGAGATTCCATGAAGATTTTAGAGAGGAAACACCATGCTTGTAGTTTCACTACTCTGATTAAAATCAATTTATTATGTGGGGAATCCATCTCCCATACTACTTGTTTCCCAAAAAAATTGAAATCAATGGGACTAAAAACTATCCCAGGGTCCCATTGTTTGTATTGCACTCCAACAATTAAGAGTGCTCTCCAACCCATACCATTAGGAAAGAGAATTCTGGGATTCCATTTTCTTGTATGCATTCTTCCAAACATCATGAGTACATAATATATATCATCAAATTACATAACAACATAATAAAAATGTACATCAAGGAGGTGCCTCATCAAAAAATCATTAAAGTGCTTATACCTCCAAGTAAGTAGACCACCATTTGCCAAGTGCATACAAGCTTCAAGTGACCAATCAAATCTGCTCCAATGACATAGGTGAGGATCCCATGTCCTATAATTCTGCTCCAAAAGGATGTGATATGCATCAAAATATTCAACCATGTATTATTTCATCCAAGAAGTGAATGAAGAATCTCCACTAAAATCTAAACCAAATAATGAGCAAAAAAAACAAGGAGACTTCAAATGACTCAAAGAAGTATCACCCATACATCCATGAATGAGAGAATATAAGGATATAACAAAGTATGTGGTTGGCAACAAAAATGTTCTCCAATCATAAATCTATTCACCCCAGTATTGGATGAAGTTCCTCCAACATCGAATGAACCAAGTGTTGAGCAAGAAAAACCATGAGTTTTCAAGTGACTCAAATGCATATCATAGGTGCATCCATGTAGATTTGCATCATCATAAAGTAAGAAATAATGCTGCTACAAATGTGAATAAGAGTGTGCTCCAACCATGTCATCATAAAAAGTAAATCTAGGAGTTCCATACTCCTCATGTGGCACCATCAAAAAGAACCCTTTCACCCATACTTCATTGAGACTAATGCTGCAAAACATGGAATTGTACGATATATGAGAATGAAATAACTCACCGAAATTATCAAAAAGTGCAGAAGTTTCATCATGGGAAGGATCCATAGTGGTAGGGACATTCACCTCCCTCAAAAATGAAAAACGTTCCTCATGGGTTGGTTCCAAGGTGGTGGAATCATGCATTTCTCCAAAAAGTGTGTAACCGTTTTTAAGAGGCAACTCAAGTTCCTTTTCCACCACAACAAGTGATTGGCCCTCATCAAGATCATCTTAAAACACATCAAGAACCTATAATTTTTCATGTTTCTCATGATCCATCATGTCATGAGAATCCTCCAAGTAATCTACCATTTGACAATCTGAAACATACAAGGAAGAACAAGTATCTTGCAACCTCTCAAGAAGTTGCTCATTTTGAATTTTGAGCTTATGAATATATTCATTATTCTTCGAGTATGATTTATGTAACCATTCACTAATCTCAATCACATTTTTTCTATCAAGAAGCAAAGACATGAAATTACCTTTGATTTTGCACATTGCTCTTTGAATCTTCTCCATGTCTTCAAGGAAGGATGGCTCCTCCAATGAAGAAACTTTCCAACAAGAATTTGATACCAATGCTTGAGTGTTATGGAGTATTCTAAGGGACTTTTGGATCTTCTTTTCATTCATATTTAAGGACCCTTCAATAAAATGAGGCTCTTGCAAATAAACCTCCTCATCTTCTTCCTTCTTGCTTGGACCAACTTCATGAAGATCAAGTGGTGATGGGGAAGTTGATCTTGTTTCTTCTTCAATTGCTACAAGGTCTTCATTTTCATGTTTAATGGAAGTTTGGCTTGCAGCAACACTTTCAAAAGTGATCTCTATTTCACCAACATAGAGGTGTGAGCGCCCATCAGTAGGTACTCCTTCATAGTTCAAGCATCCATCAGTAGATGATCTTTGTTTCATTTCCAAGGTAGGATGTGTCTCGAAATTATCTTCAAAATTTTCAATAGAAACTTCTTCATACTCATGTGATGTCTCTTAATCTTTTTTAGAGTCACTTGCGAGTGACTTTCGATCCTCTTCATGTACTACTTCTTCTACTTCACCTATTTCAGAACTAGGTGGTTCATGGGTCTCCTCCTTTTTCTCCTTCAAGCAAGTTGATGCATTTTTCCCCTTGTTTTTCTTAAGATCAATATATCTTCTCCGACGTTGGATAGCCAACAATTCGAATAATTTCATAAGATTCTTGGTCATGTCTTAAAATATAGGTTCCATGATTTTTATATGCTCCTCACCATCAAATGAGGTTCCCTTTTCATCCCTAGTCATAGTTTCCTCAAAAAATTTCCTTCTTCTCGTACTTTTTTCTCCTCTTCAACAAAAGCACTTTTTGTTTCAATATATAATGGTCGTCCATGAATTATTGTCCTCAAAAATATTAGACCACATTAGGTGTAAATATCATGCTATGATACCACTGTAATGTCCCTTGTGAATAATTTTCCCAATGTGCTCAAATTCACCATGTTTCAACTCTAGGTATATGGATACAACTGATTCCAAACTCCTCCAATTACTTTCAAACTTGGTGAGGAAGGTCATGAGGGGTAATGGGAAAAATAACACATATATCAGACATATAATCAACTAATATATCCAACCATGGTCTGAAATTTGCAATGGAAGAAGTTTCAGGACAAGACTAGTCAATTTGGGAGGTGGAAATCCCCCAAAGGTCCTGGAACAAATCTCTTCCAAACATTGTACAACCTCCACTAATGGTTGGTATGAGACTTGGATATATTATAAGAAATTAATTAAATTATATTTTAAGAATTAGATGTGATTTTTGGGTCGAATAGGTATCCAAGAGAGCTCGGGGAATTTATTAGTAATTTTGAGGCTCAAACCCCCAATGGTAGATGGCTCCAAGTAGCTCCAAATGCTCTCAAATTGTACCAGAAGGTTTATGAATGATGTTAATACATAAAACTGATGTTTATTGGGGTCTTTAAACCATCAAATGACTTCTACAACTCAATTTGGCAATCTGGTCAATGTATGGAGTTTTACGAGCAACTTGTGGTTCAAATCCCCTAGGGGTATATAATAAAAATGACTTTCCAAATGCACTCAATCCAACTTTGAATTTATGAATGGAAGTAGGGTACATATAAAGGACATCAACATGAACTCATATGCATCACCATTCAACTTTTAATGTATGCTATAACTCCCATAAATCAGATGCAAAAAGGCTAGTTTCAACCTTAAGGGAAATTATAGGCAATCTTCTCCAAATGCTATGAAACTCAACAAAATGACTCAAAATTATTATGTACTGAACATTAAAATAATATAGTACATAAATAATATTCCATTCATATATAAACCATCAGTAATTTACTTATCCATTCGAATCCATCAATATTACATTGGTTCACAACAAGGTAGTGGGGAAATGTCACTGTTTCTTCATTGTTTAACATTTTTACATGAAATATTTTGGTATTTTGACCTAAGAGTCTTATGAAATTGAAATAAATATCATTTAAATCAGAACATAAAACAATTTGGCATTAGAATCTCCCCCAAAGAGATCAATAGCTCACCAAGTGCGCCTCAATCCATAGAGCAAGAATATGATGAGAAAACTTGGAATAGATGAAAGAACAAGCTGATATTGAAGTGTCCAAGAGCTTCCCTGTAACTTGAACCTATAACTTATTCCTCCATTAAATCTCCATGAAATACCTAAATGGACTTTCCACACACCAACTTGGATGGGAATCTTTCACCCTCGAAATTGGCTAAGGAAATAAGCTAGTCATCCACTAGCTCTCTCTCTTCACAAATGAAAATTTCTCAAATGATCAAAAGTTGCCTTCATTATTTGTTCTTGAAATTTATAAATTTTCCAAGATCTCTATGGGTAGAATTCCTTCCAAGATATGCATTCCAACTCTAGTTGGGAACAGATTCCAAAGAATCCCACTTGTACAACATTTCCTAGTCTCCCACTTCCACCAAATCACATGTGGAAGCATCTTAGCTGCCCTAACCCCCTTGAGCGCCCTATTGGAGCTATTTTTAGTCTTTACATGTCATATATGTCAGATGGAAGCATTCAGATATTATTGGTGTCATAGGTGCCATAGCATCTTGATCATTGTTGTCATGGAGCTAAGGAATCTAGTCCAAGTGTCTCACTAGCTCCAAAATGCCTCTTCATCTTCCATGGGAGTTACTCTAATACTCCAATTCAAACTTAATTGATTCATGCCAAGTATATTGACCTTCCAACTCATCCCAAGACCCTAGGGCTTCTCATGGATTCGAAATGACAAGAGGAGGATGCGATGTGTTATAGAAAATCTAGCTTGTGTGGGTCCCACATCATCCATGTGTATTCATGATCAATTGCCACTTTGATTTTCCCTTGTATTTATTTATTTAGATCCTTTATTAAATATTTATGCCATTCTAATGTTCAAACATCATTTATTGTCTCCCTTATTCCAAATCCCAAATCTTCCACCCCCAACCTAGGAAACTAGTAATTTCCTCCTTAGCAATTATCTGACCCTTAGCATCATTTTGACAAACTCTCATGAATATGGAAAATGTGATCAGGCCATCATGACCCAATGCATAATTTGGGACATTCTAGATAATATAATCATTTCTTCTATTTACGTATACAATATACACCTCAATCTTGTCTATGGGATCTTTGAGAATGGACCCAATGGTTTGATATGGATCTCTTTCCCCACTGATATTTTTAAAAGTTGTCGATAATGAGAGAACGACAACAAAGGATGATTTCATTACCCAAGACTTGTTGACGATGTTGAAGCCCTCCAGTTGTAGATAGGATTGAAGGGTGAATTCATTCAAACATGCTACCTCTAGATAGTCTCATGACATACATGGAAATTTTCCTATAGACATATAGTGATTTGAATATCCATGGATAGCAACAAAGATGACACCTTGAAATCCATGAGCATACACAAAGTGGTCATTGCATCCAAAGACACAAACTATGTTTGCAATTTTTTGTTCAAATCCTATTACCTAGACCCTAAATTCTCCTTGTCGGCAAAGAGGATTGTATTCTCAGTTCTATGCTAGTTCTAGAAGCTCACAAAGATGGAAGAATCCAACTAAGTGGCAACGCGAATGAAGTATTAGTAGACATGCATTTCAAATCTATTCAACCATGTTTGGATATTCACATGCACTTTGTTTTTGGTTTCATATATGTGCAATATAGAAAAAAATGTGTTGCACCAACGACTTCTAGGGTTTCTGAGATCTTGTTCATGGTGTCGAAGAATAACAAATAGATGTGGGTCTCCATCAAATAAGATTATGGTGAAGTCAGGGTTTGTCGGGTTTGATGGATTTCGGCTACTTGAAGGTTGGGCCATGACGGCTATGGTGAGTCTTTACTACACACTCCATGAACTCGTTAATGGTTATGATAAATGTGATATGGAAATCTTGGTGAATGATGCTTCTCATGAATGGAGATGTCATGTGTATTATCATATTCCTTGACTAGTCAATTGTATTATTCCTATGGAAACATTCTTCTCATGAATTTTCAAATCAAGACTAGTACAAACTTGCAAAACTATGTAATTACTTACAAAATGATGGGGATTTGCATGAATGATCCATTATTGTTGAATGGCTTGAGTGAACTGACATGCAAAGGAATTTATAAATAGATTAATCTCTAGATGGAGAGATGTCTTGAGATGGGAGTCCGGTGTGTAGTATTACCACGTTAAAGGAATTCACAATATACTTAGAATCAATGGAAAGATGGCAGGCATTCCACTTAATAGGATAACATTGAAAAGTGTGATGAAGCACAAATAATTTTTCCACAATGCAATTGATGTGGGAAGAAATTATCGCTATCTGGACAATTGGACAAAGAAAATCAGAGCACAAAGATTACAAGAACAAGAGGTAAATAATGCTTTACTCAGGATAAAGAATGCAAATGATAAGGTGAGTTGTTGACAAACTCAGGGTCAAGTGGGTCTAGTCTTCTAAAATTTCAATGGTGTTGAGATGAAAATGTGTACAACATTCCACTATAAAACTCAATCAGCATACACATAGTACTCATAAAAATATTGTAAAATTGCTTGTTGATTTTTAGAACCTAGATCTAATTTTAATGTCTCCAATCATTTACTTGCAATTATTAACAGAAAATATACTAAAATCACAACAAATCACGTGAGGAAATAACTTAGGAAATCATCACAAGTTTGACCGCTCAATTATACTTGTAAAAAACCCTGAGTGGCGAAAAACCAACGACATATGACTTATTAAAAAATAACGGGTTCTTGTCCTGGGCTAATGGAACTCCTAAGGAATATATGAAATAGGAAGTAGCATATCCTATCACTCCTTCCTGCTACTTACTTTGTTTCCCCTTTGGTATATTCCTCAGCCCCTAAACTCACACTTGGATGGAAGTCCTTTTCCACCCACTCAATGATATATCACTCACTTTGTGTGACTGTTGTGTCTCCTCCTCTCACCTATGCTGACTTTTATAACATTACAGTATGCAAGTACCTAGGGTCAATACCATGGACTGCCAAATTGTTAGATTTTTAACATTAAGCTAGCATAACATTAGGATCTTTAACTGAGAGAACAACAAGCACATCAATCAAACAAAAGAAACAATGAACACAGTGTTTTTCCTCCGGGGAACCATAAATGGAGAAAACCCCGCAACTTCCTCAGAGATAGAATCAACACCAAAAGTGAAACCCAAAAACAGTAAGATGATCTCCCGACAACAGTAACCTCTTTCTTCCTTTCCCTAGTGTCTTTCTCTTCCTTAGCTATGTGCTATAACTAAGTGTGAGTGAGTGTGTGATAAATAGAGAGGCTAGCTCTCTATTTATACTAATTCTCAACTTGACTAAACCCAACTAGGGCCAACTTCACTAAGTGAGTCTAATAACCCTAGTGCCCCGGAACTGCAGGAACTTTAACCCTTAGACAATAGGAGGGTTACCCACCTTGACTTGACATGACTTGTTTACATTATAGAAACTCCCAATAGGAACCTCAGGGCATGACATGACTCAAGTACATTACAAATACATCCTGGAATAAACATCGGGTTAAAATACATAAGAAATACAAGTGAATACATTCCGAAGTTACAATTACATCAACACTCCCTCTTAACTAGGAAGGTATTCTCTCGACACAATTTATTAGAACAAGTCTTCTTCTCTGTATCATCTGGATCATCATCGAGTCTTCTCCATCTTCACCTTAAAGTCATCTCTATATTCAAGTCACCTTCATCTTCAAGTCATCTTCACCTGGATCTGGATCATCACTCGATCTGGATCATCATCACTAGATCTAGATCATCCCTCAATCTGGATCATCTCTAGAGCATCATCTCTGTATCTGGATCATCCCTCGATCTGGATCATCTCTGCTGAATCATCATCACTGGATCTTCATGGGTGCTATCTCATGATTCTTCTCATCATAGGAAGTTCGACAGAGCCAGCCCTTTTTCATGTTGGTTGTAGGCCTATCCTCCATGTAGGTCTTCTTCAGCACTTATATCTAACCCTAAGTCAGAATGGCCCGCCTAGCACTTACATCTGATCATGTAGGAACCAATCCTATAATCATATCAGAAAGGCATGCCCAGCACTCACATCTGACCATGTGGGAACACCTCCCACAACCCTGTCAGAAAGTCCCAGCACTCACATCCATCAACCAATGTCGGAAAGGCTTCAGCACTTACACTCGGCCATGAGAGGAACAAATCCTCCATGCCAAAAGGCTCTGCACTTACATCTGATAACCAATGTCAAAAGAGCTCAGCACTTATATTCGACCATGCAAGGAACCAATCCTTCATGCTGAAAGGGCTCTGCACTACATCTGACAACCAATGTCAGAAGGGCGTGCACTCACATCTAATCTTGTAGGAAACAATCCTACAGTCATATCATAATGGCCCCCAGTCCCTGACTAAGCTACATGGTAACTAACCAGGCACCTCCATTCCAAGAATGGCATTCAGCGCTTACTTTTGATCATGTAGGAACCAATCTTACAATCACATCAGAATGGCTCAGCACTCATATCTGACATGGAAGGAACCAATCCTCTCACCATGACAGAATGGCTCAACCCTTACATTTGACCATGGAAGGAACCAATATTTTCACCATGTCAGAATGGCTTTGGGTCTCATCATTTCCCTTTGGAGGAAACCTCGATCTGGAGAACACCAAGCTTCTCCCTGAAGTACTCAAAATTCACCCTATCCAATGGCTTTGTCAACGCATCAGTTATATGTTCCTCCATCGCAACATACTGGAGCTTCACTGCTCCCCTCTGCACCATATCCCTGATATAGTGATACTTGATCTCGATATGCTTCGAATTGTCATGGAACACTAGATTCTCTGACAACTTCATGCAACTCTGGTTGTCACAATGTACACAAGTAGCATCCATCTGGAGATCAAATAAATCAGATAATAGCTTCTGCATCCATACTGCCTCACAACTAGCTGAACAAGCTGCGACATACTATGCCTTAGCTGTACTCAGTGCCACACAGGATTGCTTCCTGCTAAACCAAGAGATCACACCCAATCCCATACTGAAGCAACACCCTGAAGTGCTCTTCCTATCGATGGCACTACCTGCCCAATCTGAATCAACATAACCCTCCAGGTTAATCTTTTGATTCGCCTCATACTTGAGCCCATAATAAATTGTACCCCTCAAGTACCTCAAAATATGCTTTGCAACAATAAAGTGAACATGTCTCAGATCTGTCAAGAACTGGCTCAAGGTGTTCACAGCAAAGCAAATGTCTGGTTTCATGTTCGTCAGGTACATCAAGGACCCAATCATCTAATGATCCATCATAGCATCAACCGCCTATGATGAAGCATCACTCAATAGCTTCAGGTTCAATGCCATAAGTGTGTTCATGGCCTTGCAGTCCATCATCTCAAACCTATTCAGGATCTCTAGTGCATACTTCCCTTGTCTGAGGGAGATTCCTCCCGCATTCTGCCACACCTCCATGCCTAGAAAATAATGCATCATACCCAAGTCCTTCATTTCGAACTCGGTAGCAAGCTTTATCTTCGTATCGGCAATCAACCCATCCATACCTATTACAAACATATCATCGACATACAGTAGTAGCATCATTGGGTTGCCATGTTCAACCTTGTAGTAAAGGTTGGAATCTGCTTTACTCTTGGTAAATTCCAAACCGGATAGAAAGCTGCCAATTCTGCCGTACCATGTCCTGGGTGCCTGTTTCAAATTGTACAGTGCTTTCTTCAATATGCACGCATGAGACTCCCTGTCATGTGTATCAAAACCAAGTGCATGTTCTACATACACTTCCTCTTCCACTACACCTTTCAAGAAAGCAGTCTTGACATCCATTTGGTGTATCTTCCATGTCATTATTGCAGCCAGAGCAAGTACTGATCTGATGGAAGTGTATCTAGCTACAGGTGTAAAGGTTTCTTCATAGTCTATTCCTTCTTTCTGTGAGAAACCATGAGCCATGAATCTTGCCTTATATTTCTCGATGCTACCATCTGCAGCATGCTTGATCTTGTAGATCCATTTGGAAGTTACAACCGACTTCCCTTATCATCTTGGGACAACATCCCAAACATCATTCTTCATGATCGATTAATACTCTTCGATCAAAGAATCCTTCCATTCTTTCCATTCTGCTGCTTCTTCATAATTGGAAGGTTCTTCATTGATAAAGTCACATAGTAAAGCTACATATCTGGCGTAGGATCTGGTTCTCTTTCTTTCTCTATGATTCTATTTTGGAGCCCCATATCTTTCCACACCTTGGATAATTTCTCGTACCCAAGCAGGTTTCCTCTTGTGAGGATTATTCTTCCGAGGTGGATCTACAAGTCTTTGTGGTTCTTCAAATTCTTGATCTTCTTCGTGAATTTCTTCATTCATGGTTGTATCATGAATTTTGGGTGCTTTTGCTTCGTCAGGTTCTTCAGTAGGTCTCTTTCTGCATTTGTTGTAAGTTGTGTATTCATCAAATGTTACATCTTTGCTGATGTCAATCTTCTTGAATCCTGGGAAATATATTCTGTAATCCTTCGAGCTCTCAGAGTATCCCACAAATATACCCTTCTTTCCTGAAGGTTCTAGTTTTGTTCTCTTCTTTTTTGGAATGTGTATGTACACTGGATAGCCAAATATTCTGAGATGGATGACTTCTAGTTTCTTGCTAGAAAAGACTTCTTCAGGTGTCTTATTCTTGAGTACTCTATGTGGAGTATGGTTTTGTACATACACCGTTCTTCTGGCAGCTTCTGCCCATAGATGCATAGGAAGATCTTGATCATGAAGTATTTCTCTTGCAGCTTCCATGATAGTTCTATTCTTCCTTTATGCAACCCCATTATGTTGTGGATTATATGGAGTAGATAACTCCCTCTTAATCCCTGATTCTTTGCATAAGTCTTTGAATTCATTTTATGTGAATTCTCCGCCATTATCTGATCGAAAGGTCGTGATCTTCTTTTCTGTGTGGTTCTCGATCAAGGCTTTGATTTCCTTGAACTTGCTGAAAAAATCGTCTTTGTTCTTCATGAAGTAAATCCATGTCTTCCTAGAAAAGTCATCAATGAAAGAAACATAGTATACATACCCGCTTAGTGAACTTGATGACATTGGTCCGCATACATCAGAGTGGATGGTTTCCAAGATTCCTTTTGCCTTGCTCTTACTACTTGGAAATGTCTTCTTTGTATTCTTTCCTTTCGCACATCCTTTGCAGACCCCTTCATGTTTTGCTTGAATTTCTGGAAGACCTTCAGCAGCTTTTCTTGCAAGTGGTAGTGCTCTGTAATGCACATGTGCAAGCCTTCTATGCCAAAGTTCATTTGGCTCTACTGTGTCATGGACCAAAGCTTGTTCTGGATCACCCTTTAATTTGTATAAACTCCTTTCTTTTTCTCCAATCACTATTGCATCATCAATAGTCTTTCCTCTTGACCACATGAGGACTTGGCCATCTACAAATGAAACCCTCATGCCTTTTGCATCCAGTGCCGATATGGATAGAAGATTCTTCTTTAGTCCTGGTACAAACAAGACATCCTTCATTTTCATAAATTTTCCCGAGTCTAGTTTGTAGGAGGATTCACCACTACCTTTTATGGGATATTGGTAGTCATCCCCAAGTTTCACCTTATGGGGTGAATTATGTTCAGATAGTTTCTCAAATAATTCCTTGAAACCTGTCATGTGTTTGTAAGCCCCACTTTCAATAAGCCAATCTTTGCTTCCATGAGTGATAGTTCCCTTGAGAGCGGAGATCAGAACATATTCATCTTCACTTGAAGAGTATTCACTTTCTTGTTTTACTCTCTTCCTGGGAGGATCATCATCCTCAGCAGTGTGAGCATGATTTCTTCTCTTGGAGTTCTTCTTCTTCTTGGATTCATTCTTATTTATGGGACAATTTCTAGCAAAGTGTCCTATTTCATCGCATGTATAACATCTAAGTTTGGATGGATCCCTTCTTATAGGATTATTTTTCTGATGAGAATTCTTACCTTGGTGATGATGATTTTCCCTTCTTCCTTTCCTGGAGTGTACTGTGAGAGCTTGATATTCACTTCCCATCTTTTCTTCTTGAGCTGCTATCCAAGCTTATTCTTGTGAAAATTCTTCCCAAATTCTACTGAACTTGACTAACTTCTTCCTAGCACAGATTTCTTGGATGAAAGAATCCCATGACCTAGGGAGGCCATTCAAGGTTTTCATCACAATTTCTGCATTCTCCACTTCTTCATCTACTGCTTCAAGTTGTTGTTCGATCTAGGAGACCCTTGTGAAGTATGGCTCGATGGTCTCCTCATTCTAGATCTTGACATTCTTCAAGTGGTTCCTTAGAGTCATCTTCCGATTGATGTTCTTCCCTTCAAACAATTTGGTTAGGGCATTGAACATGGCTTTAGGTGTCTTTAGGGAGGACACCTATGGTATGAGGTGATCCTTGACAGAATCAGCAATGATCCTCTTTTCCATAACCAACTTCTTGTTATGTAAGGCCTTGGCGTCATCTCCCTCTGGAACTGGAACCTCCTCACTGATATAGGAGTCCAACTCATTTTCTTCCATGACCAGGGAGATCCTATACTTCCAGGCTTGAAAGTTATCAGCTCCCTTGTAATGTCCCCGACCCTCTGACCAGCAAAGAGGATGCTACCATGGCATTAACCATCCAGGAAACCGGCCCATGAACATGTTATATGTACATAAAATGCTGAAACAAAATGCTTTGAACTAGAACATGCATACATGATTTTTTTATCATACAGCGGAAGCAAACACACGTTCATACAAGCATTCAACATGTTCATCATATTCATTAAACAATAAATATAAATACAAAGACGAAATGGTCAATATTACTTATCTCATAAAGAACTTGTCCTGCAACCAGCTACGTTGATGCAACGTTCCACCCAACCATAGGCTAGCATGATCCTAAATCTCTCATCAATGCTGCCACCCCCGAGCTGGGAATGATTCCCCAAGGAATAAGGAACAAGTAGGTTTACACATAGCCAAGGATACACAAAACACATCCAAGCCAATGCAGTTGGGTTTATTGGGCCATCAACAAGACAGCCAAGCCAACATGGTCAGGTTTATCAGGCCATCAAGGAGCTGGGAAAGGCTAAATGCTAAGCTGGTGAGTCCATTACAGAGCTAGGAACACCTACACCAGAACTAGCTTGAATTTTAAGACACCCACACACACCCAACACAAGGAATCATCCCCTTCTCTGCTACACAGTCCCTTGGGCCCTGACTTCCCTTCTAGTGCTATTCAGGGGTTGTGGATAAGAAATCCAACCCTCTAGCTCTGTCTGTGTGGTTCCCAAACACACTAGGTTTATCAAGCAAACCAAGCCCTCATCCCTACTCCAACACAGTCCGAAGACCAACCACTGCATACACGCAGTCAGATAAGTGATTCACAGCTTGGATAGGGAAAACAATTTCTTGAGTCGTTCTTAGCCCTATCGTGGCCAAAACACCTCCATAACAGCTACATCAGCCCAAAACGTAAAAACAAACACAACCATCAACGTGCGGAAACAATAGCCCGTTCTCAACAATGAAACCACTGGGGATAATTACACAGTCCAAAGATGGAAGAGGAAAGCCGAGTTCTCAGCTGTGCAGGAGAAAAACATATACACAGGCCACAAATCGGTAAGGAAAACATGCACACAATAGAAAAACGTGAATAACCCTTCACAGGGAAGTCATGGGTAACAGAACATGGCTCCCAGCTTGCTGCGTGAGTAAAAAAAAAATGAAGAATCATGTGCGTGAGAATGAACAGAACTACCACCCCTACATGAGGATGAACAATTCTTACCTATGCGTGAGGATGAGCTAACAATGGAGAGAATGGCGTAGAGGAGAGAATGGAAAGTCCGCATGGAGTGATGGCAGTGGTGGTTTCCTTGCCAACGTGAGGGTCAACCTGCTGGTGGAGTGTGCGTGTGGGCAAGGACTGACAGTCCTACCACACTCCATTCCCCAACCATAACTGGCCCAACTAACAATAGAAATTTTTAATGGTGGTAGTTGGATAAGACAAAGGAAGGTGATCAAGTCAAAAGGGTTTAACAGCTGACACATGGCTTTTCCTCATAGGTTCAAAGTTTAATCACCCCCCCCCCTTATCCTTAGGAAAATCATGCCCTTTTCATCATGGTTGCATTGACATAGCTGGTTGGGTTCATGTAATTAAAGATGCATATTTACATGATGACAAAACTTAATATATGTCGTGTACCACAATATACCATCGGCAACGATTCCGTTCGCCGAAACATAACACAACTAAATCAATGGTGGGGATTTTGCCTTTAGCTCCACACCATGATTCATTACAATATATACATCATGTACATTTAATGAAATGGGGTCAAAACTGGGGTGTTACATCCCTCAAGCTTTTCATCGAGCTTGGTATGATGAGACATCTTAACTGAGAACCTTAAATGGAAATACAGAAGATTTAGATATTACCAAGTCAAGATGTCGGATCTAGATTTGAAGCTGAAATTTTGTAGTGCTGGTTCAGGAGCATATTAGGGTTTTTCTTTTCCGTAGTTCTGTTCAACCAAATTCTTTGAATTTGATCCCTCACTTCTATTTTGGGGAGGAGATCAATCCAGGCCTAGGCTCACTGAAAAATTCCACTTCTGTGAAAAGCCCTAATTTTCGGCAACAGTGTCCGGTCCAAAACTGAAAAACCTCAGAATTGGATTCTACTTCGACATAAAGATGCACCCTAGGGAGGAGATTTATTCCACCCTAATTTTGCTGAAAATATATGGAGAGAGATCCACAAAATAGTAAACCCTAGTTCCTGCAGCTGCACAGTGTCTTCTTCTTAGGTTAGCTCTGATACCATGTTAGATTTTTAACATTAAGCTAGCATAACATTAGGATCTTTAACTGAGATAACAACAAGCAAACACAAGAAACAATGAACACAATTTTTTTCCTCGGGGAAACCATAAATGGAGAAAACCCTGCAACTTCCTCAAAGATAGAATCAGCACCAAAAGTGAAACCCAAAAATAGTAAGATGATCTCCCGACAACAGTAACCTCTTTCTTCCTTGCCCCGGTGTCTTTCTCTTCCTCAGTTATGCGCTACAACTCAGTGTGAGTGAGTGTGTGATAAATAGAGATGCTAGCTCTCTATTTATACTAATTCCTGACTTAACTAAACCCAACTAGGGCCGACTTCACTAAGTGAGTCTAATAAACCTAGTGCCCCGGAACTGCAGGGATTTTAACCCTTGGACAATAGGAGGGTTACCCACCTTGACTTGACATGACTTGTTTACATTATAGAAACTCCTGATAGGAACCTCGAGGCATGACATGACTCAAGTACATTACAAATACATCCCAGAATAAACATCGGGTTACAATACATAAGAAATACAAGTGAATGCATTCCGAAGTTACAATTACATCAACACAAATACCATGGGCCCTTTACATTAAATAAAGCAATCACAAAAGTGCATTCACCTTAATAGTTCACTTAATTAAAGTAAAAATCCTAACTTTGAGAAATATATTGGATGATTCTTGCATACCAAACACTTGGATTATGAAAAAGTACTTGTCTGAGCTACAAAAAACAACACTCCCTCCTAGCGAGGAAGGTACTTTTCTAAGATCCATTTGAATCTGGTTCACCCTATGATCCTGGCACATTGGCACAAACATCATCCTACACACTATCATCCCTCCGACCATGTTGATCAGCTGCTCCATGATAACTGGAAGTTGTGAAATCGACAACGCTACACATTAGTTCCTTGAAGTTTTGAAACTTCATCAAAGGCCTACTCTCCCTCAATGTCTACTTGTATCAACTAAGTCTCCTAATAGAAATGGAAGGGGCTAATTCCATCTTCCCCTCTGAAGGTGTACTTCCGATACTGGAAAACTATGAACTCTGCTAACCCTTAAAATTCTTAAAATCCTTGACCTATGCTACATCAATCCCCAATCCAAGATCCCCTTGGATCCACGCAGGTTGACCCAGCAACCTATACAACTTATCTTGTTTGACACTAAGCATCACAACTACATCCTAGGTAACTCTCTCTGATCATATCTGCAACCTATTGCAACTTATTATTGTTGCTACCCAAACTACTACTATTTCCCAAACTCCTTCGTAGGCCTACTTGAGTCCTTTCCTGTAGTTCCTAAAAACCCAAAAAAAATTGTAGCATGCCTTACTTCTTTATGGGTCAGCCTAGAGATTTTATGGCACTACTTAGATCGTTCTGCTTCCTTCCCTAACCCTTTTATAGGATTCCCAATCCTTTTTTGCCCGTATCCTAGCCACCCACTAGCCTTCACGATCCTTCCTGGGAGTTTCTCAAGGACTGTTTTGGGCTTTTGAAGCTTATGTAGTCTTCCTAACAGCATTTCTAAGCTTCTCAAGGGATTTCCCACTAGACTAGGCATGTTTCCCGCTGCTACCCAAATTTTCTACAGGAACCTGAGGGTCTAATTCGCCATTAAGGAGGCAGTTTCCCTTCTTGGTAGTTGCCAAGTGGCTACTAGCCCATGTCTTAGCGGCTCTGACAATTCTTCTAGAAACTACCATTTCTGCAAGTGGTTTGACTCCCAACCCATGACCTTCATAACTCTATCGGCTTTGGCTTCCTCTCCTAGCAACATCGAATACTAACTCCCACAACTGTCACCTCCAACTCCCCTAATCCCTCACACTGGTAGTTGTAGCCCATGTTGTCATGTTCCTTGTTTTGGCTTACTCGTCGTCATATGCAACTGCACTCAGCCCAATCCATGGATCACTTGACCTAAATGCATCAACAGTATCTCCTGCCACCTCTCGCGTCCTGCTCCATTCTGGGCCCAATCCTCGCGTGGCCCCCTTACTCTGACGTGGACTATCTAGCAATTATATTGTTATTTTTTGTACTTTAATTTAATTAGGATCTTTATCTGAAAGAATAACAATTACAACAAGATATCCAAGATAGAAAATATACACAAGACACAAATATTTTCCTTGGGAAAAACATAAAGGAGAAAACCTCGTAAACTTCCTTAGAATAGCTTTGTCACTAATACAATATCACAAGATGAATAAACCAAAGAATAATAAGTCTTTTGCATCTCTCTACCTTTCCTCCTTGTCCTCTTTCTCCTAAGGCGTACTTGAGAGAGAGAGTGTGTGTGTCTCTAAATGAAGGAAGGGTGCCTCCCTATTTATACACATCATGTGACTGACCTAAAACTTGACTGGGCCGACCTCTTAACCTCGCAGGGCCGACTTCATCTAGGGAGACTCAAAAATACATTTTATTATATTCATCTTGGGGACTACTTCCCCGACTTACAACAGAGGTTTTACCTCAATGACCATATACAATAATGACATCCCGAACATAGCAAAAACATATGCGATGGGGATGCAACAAAATACAATGATAATATACATAAGAATATCTTCTGAAGTTGAAATTACAACAACATATATCTTGTTGCTCGAGACCATTCACCACTATCTCCACACTCTTGCTTCAACCTGTGTTGCTTTCATGTCCTCTTCTATGTCCACTGAAGCTGCCAATGTGCCCATCATCTCAACACACCCCTACGTGCATGTCCTACTCATAGGATCATGGCTCAGCATGGTCCACCGCATGTCTCTTGCATGCAGTTCTCCACATGATTGATCGATCCAAACTCCAATGCCTATGCATGCTCTATTATGTGGCTGCTAGCGGAAACTATCTATTGCGCCCATCATATTCCTTAACACCATGCCTGAGTGCAATACTGCAAATGTCTGTTGGGTCTATGCCTAGATGCCCACTTTGTGGCTCCACCCAGCCTGAGCTCTGCTAGTGCCATCCTGAGCATCCTAGCCACATGGCCATACGTGCAGTTGTACGTCCTATATGGCAGTTGTACCGTACAACTGCTTTCTCCTTTTTTTATATTTTGTAAACCCCTTGTCAAGGATGGTTTCCCTCAAAGCAATTTCACTTTGATACCATGTTGATTTTTAGAACCCAAATCTTATGTAGTGTCTCAAATAATTTATTTGAAATTATTAACAAAAAATACACTGAATTCGTAATAAATAACACAGCGGAATAACTCAAGAAATCATCAGATATTTGACACTCAAATTTACCCTAGAAAACCCCCAACTAGGTAAAACCAACAACAAATGATTTTATTAAAAAATCACAAGTTCTTGTCCTGGGATAATGGCCCTCCTAAGAAATATACAAAACAAGTAGCGTAGCCTATCACACCTGGATTCTACTTCCTTTGTTTCCCCATTACTCGTTACCTTAGCCCCTGGCCTCAAACTTGGATGGAGGTCCTTCTCCACCCACTCAGTGACATCTCACTCACTCTATGTGACTCTTGTGTCTCCATTTCCCATGTAAGCTAACTTTTATAACTTCACAATATGAAAATACCTATGGCCAATACCATGGGCCCTCTACTTTACATAAAGTAATCACAAAAGTACATTCACTTTAATAATTCACTTAATTAAAATTAAATTCCTAAGTCTTAGAGGTCTCTTGGACAACTACTGCATGCCAGACACTTTCCTATGCATAAGTACCTATCTGAGCTACAAAAATCAACAATGTTGTCTTGAGAAGTTGGGGTTGCAATATCGGCATTACAAAACAACCTCAGTTCAAATAGAAAATCCAAGGTTACTAAGTTTATGTTAAGAGGTTAGTAAGAATGAGGTCAAGGGGAAGTAAAAATGTTTGGTCACATGGGAAATAGTTGGTTGTCATCATAATCTAGCAAGAGAGCTAGTTCAAACTAAGGGTGAACCCAGGTAGTAAGAACTAAAATACATCTATGGAAGGGACATTGTGTAGTACATTTAATTGTTTTTGACCAAGTTGTAAATGAGAGGATCCTAAAAGGGAATATCTCAAAGAAAAAAAAACCTATTGGTTGCAGAGAAATGCTCAAAATGATGTAGCTCTCAAGGGAAAGTCTGTGGTGAGAAATAAGATTGAGTTGCCTAACTTACTATTGCAAGGATTTGTCTATATTGGAATTAGGCATTCCAATATTAGACAAATTTGTTTTACATGTTATAGCATTAATAATAATAAAAACATGGAGACAAATTATGTGAATGACTTCAAAGGAACACACTGAAGAAGAATAAATCAATGAAGGAAAGCATTATGGTGTTGTGGTAGGGGAAAGATTTAAATTTGCATAATGTATTCGGGTATATGGTTGTAATCCCTCTTTAGGCATGTGTACCATTGGTTTGGTAATGGTGCATTAGACACACAATCTTATATTCAACAATGGTCATGTGACATTGGCCTCATAGTTAGAGGTTTGATGTTCTTTGTTGAGTTCCTCTAACAAGCAGGTTGTTCACCAATATAAGGTGTTAACACGTGTGTCTTGGGTGGGAGATTTGTTGGTTGGAGACTATAGGGTGATGTTGGAATAGGGACGTTAGAATAAAGTATGATTCAAGGAATAAATGTAAATAGAGGGCAACATGTAATAGTTGCACAAGTTAGCCCTTGGAAATTTCTAATGGAATTTTTTGCACATTCAAGGGGATTTAATTAAGAAGTCAAATGAACCATGTAAATGAAGGACTTTGTTATGCAAAAAATTATTAGAAAAAAAGCATAAAAAGAATAGAAATAGAACAAAAGATAGTAATCCACCCCTTGATGATGAAGAACGTAGATGAATAGCAAGTCTCTTCCATCGTGAAACCTCCTTATTAGCACCATTTATGGTTATCAGTTGGAAAGGGGGTAGACCTGATAAAATATAACGTAAGAGCTAAAACTTTTATCATGTGAGCTGAAGATATGTAGGAAGGGGCTTATTTCTAAGTTGGAAATTATATATTCGAAGAAAAATCCTAGCTTAACCTTAGAAATAAGTTTCAATTGAAAAATACGCCACGATGCTATCTCGTGGAAGGATTTGATGGTGTAGATCTACAGTTGAGATGATCTACGGTTGTAGATGAATCCACTAGAAAAAGTTGCAAGGTAGGAATAAATTTGGTCACCAACGAAATGGGTTAAAAGGTAGCAGAGATCTACGATTAGATGAAATAGGGAAAGTAGATCTACACCCAAGAAAGATTCCGCTGATGGGACATACATGGAAGGATTAACTTTTCCAATAAGTGAAAAAGGTTAAATCCGACACAAATCAACGGATGAGATCTGGGTGGAGGCATGATCGACAGCTGGCATTCATTCTGCTAGGTGAACATGCACGGAGGAAATAAGTTTTGAAATCAGCAGAAAGTGGTACAGGGCACATATTTCAATGGTCAAGATTGAGGCCTGATCAAGATCAAGGGATCATATTTATTCCACTGATGAAAGGTACGTGGGTAAAGAGAATGTGTGAACTAGCGAAATTTGTTAAGGGGACTGCATGATCAAGCGTGCATATTTGACGGAAGAGAGATCTACAGTTCAGGATTTTTCTGTTGAATCAACATGCACGAATAAAATTGAAGGGAGCCTCAGCGGAATTGATTAAATGGGACTGAAAATGAAAGGTTGAGATCGACGAAGGTTTAGATCTACAATAGACAATCACTTCGCTGGGAGAATATGCACACTTTTTGGAAAACCAAATCTGAGCGGAAAATTAAAAGGAGAAATTGATCGACGGCGAGGATTTGCAAGGGATAAGATCAATGATAGAGTGGTAATCCATTGAAGAAAAGTGTAATTAATTAGTTATGATGTGAATAGGTGATGTTAAAGCAAGGAAAATACCTACGATGGAAAATGAATCAAAGGTAGATCTATGGCTATGATTAGTTCCGCAGCTGAAAGTTACAGGAGAGATAAGGATGGATGATATAGAGGGAATGAGATAGCATGGTTAAATAGTGATCAGGATCAATGGCTTAGAATGAAGGACACTAGATCTATGGACAGGAAAATATTCAATTGAACAAGATGCATGGCCAATAAGGGAATAAAATAATATAAAATCAAAATCACATGGATATGGACTATTTGTTTGTTTATGCATTGGAAAGCGAGAGCTCTCGATTATGTGAAAGAAGACAACTCAAACGAATCTCTTGTCCACTTGTTAAGTCACCAAGTAGGTCATTTTCCTCTTACCAAAATCTATTTAAATGGACAGTGTAGAGGGAATGGAGGCTCAAACATTGGAATACCAGAAAATAGAAGAGGTGTTTGAAGACAAGGATTGTGAAGATTTTGACACAATATTGTCCATTAGTTCAGTAGACCTGTTGAAAAACAAATTAAAAGTCCTCAAAGACAAAGGAACAGAGGTCCATAGAGTCTTTCAGTCTTATTTCCAGTTTTTATGTACTGAGCAAACCCTAAACTTTCTTGAATTTTTTATTTGTGCGCCTGTAGTTATTCCTCTTCCGAGAGGGTAATTATGGACATGGTTAAGTCCAAAATCTTTTGTCCTATCAATCCACTAATAGTTCTTTGTTGTTCCTACTGCTTTCACCCAGTTGTCTAAAGAGTTTAGTGAATAAAGTCTAATTCGGTTATTTAGAACAGCTAATGTGGAGCATAAACAAGCTTTCTTTAATACTTGTTTCAAACCTAATGTATCCCTACATAACCAATGCTTCCCAGTGCAAAAAAATTGTTTAATTAGGAAACTCAGTTTGTTATTTCCCTTATGAGTCATTTTCTAGGTATAAACATTGACATCCATGTCACTGAGTCCCTAATGAGTTTGTTGTTGAAAATTAGTATTGGTCAAGTTGAGCCAAGTGAGATGCATCAGTCTTGTTTCCTTAAATTTGATGACTTCTTAGCTGAGAGTATTCACTCACAGTTAATGAACTTCCACAACACCATATTTTTTAGATTCTAGTCCTATTTGCTAAAAATGTTCTTATTCTTCAATGAGGAGAACCTACAGTTTCCAGAGATGGTTCTCACTGATGAAATGAGCAGAAATTTTGGAAAATATATGAACTTTCTTATGTTTGAGGTATATAAGGTGTTTTTTCAGCAAAAGTTGCCCAGGGTGCTACCTCTTATGAAAGAAATGTTGCAATTTTCACTTGAGAAAAGAATTGGAGACTGGTTCTTGCTAGAAGAAGGTACAGTAATCAAAGTGTATGGATTTGTTCATCAACCTTATATTTTACCTGCTTTCTTAACTCCAAGGATATTTTCCTTAGAGTTGATCAGGAAGAAGCTCATTATTGAGAATGAGCACTTTATCAATTTTAAGAAGTCATCTGAAATCAAATTTCCATGGGTAGTTGGCCCATTCATTATAAAGAGTAAAGTTTTTTTGTCTGTAGTGGAGAGTCTACTGAAGGAGATGAGGTTTCAGACTGTTGCAACTATCAGTTATGATTCTCACCATGCCATATCAATAAGAAAACAAGTCAATAAAAACAAACCATTTGAGCATCAAGAAGTTGAAGGCATGGTCAAGAATGCCAACTAGTTGAATTATCCTCAGGTGACACAGAATGACGAGGATATTTATCAAGGATCTACTTCTCCAATGAAAGATTCCAGCGTCACACAGACTGGTCCTATGGTTGTTGTTACAGCAGTAGAAAGGATATCTCCTATTGCAAGTCACTATGAAAGCACTAATAAAAGAGATTTTGTTGATGCTATGGATACAAAAGAAGAAGACACTACTAAAACTCCAAAGAAGCAGAAGGTTGAAGAGGTAGGCTAGGTGATCCAGGTAGAAGAAGCTAAAGGCAAGAAAAAGTAGATGAAATTCAAAGGGCCATCCTTTAAAATCAAATAATATTCCTTCTCAGAGACACCCAAGGATTCTACTTCTCAGTTCAAAACCAAGGCTGAACTATTTGATAAATACAAGGAGGATAAAGAGGTACCAACAGATGAATCTCTTAAATTATATACAGATGTCAAAAAAATAACCAGTAAAGATGTGGCTTTGGTTACTATCAGAGATCATGTTTAGAACACTCTGAACTTAGCATCAGAAACCAAGAACACAGTTGCTAAGATCAGGATGAATCTAGAAAGAATTCCTATACCTGATATGATTCATCTCCACAAACAAATCGGGGAAGTGATCTATAGTGACCTACTTAAAGCCACTTTAAAGTTGTCTTGACTGCAATCTACCAAGAGTAAAGTTGAGAACCAATTGAGAAAAGAAAGGGTTGAAAATAAAGGTCATCAATAGCATATTAAGAAGCTTCAAGATGATTTATTGGCTATTGTTAAAGAGCAACAACTGATAAGCTGCTAAATGAGAAAGAGAACACCATCAGTTGCTTAAAAAGAAATTGAAGATCCCATCTACCCAGCTCATACAAGCTACAAAGCTTACAAAGTTGGAGAAAGAAAAAGAGACTCTAAATGATGAATTGAATGATTGCAAAGAAAAGATTTTAAAGTTTGATAAAGAAAAGAAGAAATGGGAAAGGGACATGGGTCTTTTGGTTGAAAATGAGAAGGATTTAAAGGAAAAAAAATAGAATTAGAAAAAGAGTTAAATGAAAAAAAAATAGAGCCTGAAGTGTGTATTGTTCCACCTGCTACACAAACTAGTACAGACTCTGTTGTAAAAGCAATGTCTCAGGTTATCCTGGGAGATTTTGAAATTGTTGGGCTAAAAAACAAGAATAAGAACCTTCAAAATCTAGCCCTTAAAAGAGAAGAGAGAAAAGCTTGGGAGAATAAATGCAAAGATCTTTTAGATAAAAATAACAAGTTAATGAAACAAGTGACAGGACATCTGCTTATGCAGGGAGCAAAACACATAATTTGGGATGTAATCATAGCTGAAGCAGCTAAACTTATACCTTACTTAGATTGCATTCTAGGCAAGGAGATTGGCATGCAAGCTGCCAGAAAAAGTGTTGCAACAGTTAAAGAAGTACAAAAGAAAAATCCAATAGATACTGCGAACAACACAATAAGTTTCTTAAATGGTTTGACTGAAGATGACCTGAAGACAGCAAATGTCAAACATAGGATTTCAGTCATTACATGGGCCAGGAAGGCGGTCAGTAAACATCAGCATCTGGATATAGTACGAGAAAAAATTTATATCATGACCCATCAAGTGAAATTGTTTACTCCATTATTCAAAAAGGGGTTGCCTTTCTTCTGGGAAGAAAAAGGTGGTATGTTTTCTCCAAATGAATTCCATGATCAACTTGGAAGATGCAAATTAGACCATAGAAAATTTGAAGATATGCAACATTATTTATCTAGAAATACAATAATTGATAAGTTATTAGAGGATTTTGAAATTTTGTTTACCTTCAGATCCACATGTGCACAACTGCCAGAGTTTTCTTACGTGGAACATGTGGAGCTAAGAGTAATGGCCAAGGAGATGGCCAATTTGGAGCTGCCAACTGTAGACCAGTGGAAGATGGTTGATAAGTATGGAAAGACAAAGTACATGCTATGTGGATGAGCATCTATTGAATATTTATTGAATATTGTCGAATATCATTTTTTGAAGACTAGTTAACTAAGATTTTTATTTATTTCCAAGAGCAATTATTAGTTAGGAGATATAGATGACACAAGTAAAAAGGCAGTTATTGCGTATTTTTAGAGTTAGTTATTCAGCTCATGGAGCGCTAGTTTGTATAAGAACAAGTTTTTGTAATAGAACAAGGGTTGCAACACGTGATATTTTGCATTGTAATCGATACTTTCAGAGATTAATAAAATTACAGATCCGAAGATGGCCTTTTCAGAGATTCATGTGTTTCCTTTATTACAATCTATATTTCCTTTCCTCATGTGCATGTGTTTCTTGTTTATTACCTCCATTATGTTTTCCCTTTCAAGTTTGAATGAGTTTACAATAGTACATAATTTATAATCATGTGCTCTTTCTATTACTTTCAAACATTCACAAACTTGTTCATCTAAAGTTAATGTTGGATTCATCCCAGTTAGATGCCCACATTAATGGACTGTTTCAAAATTCCTCCATAATCACCAGACAAAAGCATTTTGATTGTAATGAGACTGCTACCTTCCCTCTGTTAAGTTTCCCATGTAGCAGAATTATTAATGTTATTGTTCCACATTATGACTTCATGCCCAATGTACATTTGTTTCAACCACCAACAATCTGAATTTTACCTTTGTTTATATATATCTGGCCTATGAGAAAAGTTATTGAGAGATCCCTCTCTGGAGAAAAAGAAGCCAACTTTCTTTCCTAAAGCTTGGTTTTGTGGTTACCTTGGGGTTTACCTTTTCACAACCGAGGGTAAAATCTGAGTGATAACATATTGGCACCATTTTCGGGGAACAAGAATTTAAATCTTCCCTAGGAGAATGACGGAAATTTCAAGAAGACAAAATATATGTGGTCAAACAGAGCTTCTTGCAATAAGGTCGGTTATACATTTTCCCTAACGACTCCACGTTGAAACTTGATTTTAAGTTGATTTTTAGAAAAGACGTCCTTGCTTCTAGGAGGACACATACAAGAAGTAATCCTTCTTCTGAAATATTATACAGTGTGGAAAACCCAAAAAGATTGATTAGATGTAAAGATCGAATAAATACTTCTCAAATCGAAGAATATTTCTCTCAAGAATTTTATAGTTTTCAAGATTTTGATTGGGAAACAAGTTTTCAAAGATCTTTATTAAGATCCAAATTTGAATCATATATTAAACAAACATAAATAAATCCTAATAGGATTTAGTCATATTTACTTGACTCTCTTTGGCATAATCTTCAAGACACTATAAACGTTGAAGAAAATAATCCGATTGTCCAAACTTTTTAGCCTTATATTCCAAGCCATGTTCACAGTCCTCCTCAAAGTCCCCTTGCTATCCCAAACCATCCTAGACCCATTGCAGCCAGTGTTAGAATTTCATCATTAAGATAGAATTATATTAGGATATTTACTGAGAGAATAACAAGCACAGCAATCAAACATAAGAGACAATGAACACAGTGTTTATCCTCAAGGAAACCATAAATGGTGAAAACCCTGCAACTTCCTCAGAGATAGAATCAGCACCAAAATAGAAAATCCCCAAAACAGTAAGTGATCTCCCGACAGCAGTAACCTTCGTTTTGTCTAGCCCCAATGTCTTCTCCTTCCTCAACTATGTGCTACACTTGAGTGTGTATGAGTTTT
The DNA here is from genome assembly GCA_001517045.1 of Pseudotsuga menziesii. Taxonomy (NCBI): domain Eukaryota; kingdom Viridiplantae; phylum Streptophyta; class Pinopsida; order Pinales; family Pinaceae; genus Pseudotsuga; species Pseudotsuga menziesii. The sequence goes on from LPNX011182631.1 coordinate 77,630, forward strand.
GTGATAAATAGAGACTCCAGTTCTTTATTTATACTAATCCCAACATGACTAAATGTAACATCCCTCGCCACCTCGACCTAGAGCTCACAGTGTAAGTAAACATCACTGTAAGTATCCACTATAAACCTCTATCAAGTTATGGTTATAATTGATAGGGTTAACGACTGAAAGCTTCGAACAACTAAAACGACATTCGCGACAAACCCACTAGGGGGGGAAGGGCTTTCCAGAGAAAGGGAACCGAGAAACTCAATGAAAATAAATCGTTGTGTGCTTGTAAATACTAAGACAATAAGGAGTAGTGTTTAATCACTAGCATGGCAGTCCTTGGTTTATAAAGTGGAGTCGATTAAGAAAAACAATGTTTTAATTAATAAAACAAGGGAACCGTGCAACGGTTGAAGTATGGAGAGCTAACTCTTATATTAATTTACATAATGCCTTGTGTATAGTTGAAAAGCTCTTTTTTTTTACCACATTATATTTATATGCTGAAATAATTCAAGGCTCTTATGACAGTTACACTTTAACAGATATATGTTTATATATAGTAAAAGATAGCACAAGGGGATACCATTATAAGAAAAGCATATTGTTACAGAACCATTATTAAAGGAAAAACCTTTAGAAATCATAAGCTTTTCCCTTCTTATGTTATGGAGCATCATATTATATTGGGACATTATTTGACATTATTTTTAAGTGTGTGAATAATGTGAGAGCTTTATATTATAAAAATGGGAATGTTCCACTTTTTCCCAAGTGATCTCCACATTTAAAAAACGGGTAATATGGTTAAATGGAAAGGGCAGTACAAATAAAGAAAAAGCTAAGATGAATAAATAGAAAGGTTAAAGAGAAAGCTAAGATAAAAATTAGAAAAGGTAAATTATACTAAAAGTGAATTTAGTTGCCGAGTTATGAATTCATTGTCTAAGGCAATATCGTTTATCCCACATGCATGGGAAGAGAAGAATTTGAAAACTCTGTGACCTTTTATAGAGGGGAAATGCAAGCTGTAAAGGGAAACCTTTTTGGGAAAAGTCGCCCGGCTGTTTAAGCTTCCACCCAACTGATATATATAGATGGATTTTCTGGGGCATGGTAAGAGCAGGGGATGGCTAGAGCAGAGGCTTCCATTACCTCCGGAAATCAAAGGGGATGTTAAGCGAATCTTCACATTCCCAGGTCTGCGAATTCATATCTCCTTATTGCTGGTATGAATCTTAGTTCTAGTTATTATTGGCTTGCTATATGCCTGTTATTTTCATGCCTTCAGAGTTCTGGTTATGGATTCTCAAGTCCATGTATGTGTGGCTGCGATTTGGCAGACCGTGTGTATTTATCTGCAATCGTTGTGTTTTGTGTGACTAGCGTTTGGCATTTTCCTGCCTAGGGCATTTTATTATGGATTTTCAACTCTAGGTCTGTATGGCTGCAATTTGGCAGACCATGTGTCTTTTTCTGCAATCATTTTGTTTATATGTCTAAGCTTTTGGCGTTCTCATGCCTTGGGCGTTTTACTATGGAGTCTCAACTCCATCTCTCCATGGATGCGATTTGGATGATCATGCGTATGTATCATGTTAGGTCTGCAATTTTTGTTATGCGTCTAATGTTTTGGCATTTTCGCATGCTGGTGTGTTAAACATGGTAATTATTCCAACCTTCCATTACAATGGGGATAAGTGAATCCCAAACTCGTTGATAGAGATTTTGATGCTAGAACCTGTAAGTATTTTCAACCGTTGTATTTTTTCTGAATCTTGAAATCATGAGTATACGGAGGATGTAGATCCTGTAGATTTCATTTAGGAATATGGGAGTTATGAGATAATAACATAGTTTTATACTAGAAAGAAATGCATACAGTTTTGCGTTCTGTTGTGGTTTACAAGATGATTTTCTTGTCAATCGTGAGATGACTGAAAACAAAATATGCCCTGGAGCTATTAGAGCAAAGAATTTTGGACCGTTGGACCTTTTCTATGGACGGGACATACTAAAAGTGTGTTATAGGTATTGGCTTAGAAGAATAACAGTTATTTAATTATATTTTGGAGTTTTACATTCATAAAATTTGAATATTTGTTAATTTTCCTAGGAGTGATCCTCCTAGAATGAACCACTGAAAAAAAAATGACAGAATATTAAACCATAATCTGAATGGTTCAGTACCAAGAAATATGCAAAACATGAAGACTGAACAGATTTTTGAAAGGTAGAAAAACATGCTTACCACACTGAAAACAAGAAAATAGTAAGCATAATAAAGAGAACATAAGAAGAATCATTTTTCCAATAAAAGAGATGCTCTAAAGAAAGCACGGAATGACTTTTGCCTCAAAATGATTTATAAGATGTTGTACAAGTTGATATAGCATTACCCCATGCTTTTAACTTTCACATAGCTAGTAAAACTATAAATGTATCATTGTTTGACTGCATAAATTAGATATTTGCCCACAAAAAGACAGTAAAGAAGGTCTATGTAGTCTCTAGTGTTCAATCATAAAAATTATGAATTGTAATTAAACTTATAAGGCAGTTCCTGAAATAGCTATAGCATTTGTATGGTACTGCATAGCAAACTCCTATAGTTCAAATCATGAAAATGGAGATTTTAAAATGATTTAGCAAAATGGGCAGCTCCCCAAATTGGGCACTATAATCTACTGTATAGCTCCTAATCAAGGTGCTTGGTGAAATATATAAATCCAGGTTGTCAAGATCAGATTGAGAACGAGTGTAATTTACCGAATATACTGAGGTTAATGATGTTTGATAAAAATTCCAGTGATGAAGCTTTGAGATGAGAGTTTTGGTTATACAGTTGTGCTTGATTATAAATCGTGGCTATAGAACTAGGGAAAAATAGAGTGAATGGTGGAGAGATAAGCGAGTTTTATACTATGTACAGACCAGAGTAATGGCACCCGATTGGGTAGCTGGTTACCTTTGTGTTGATAAATGTTCTGGTCGAACCGTGGAACTTGATGACAGCACTTGGGAATGTTTTCTCCTTACCTTAGTGGGTTCGTCGCCCAAGCTCAGGGGTGACTCTAGGCGGGATAACACACGCCAGATAGAGCCAGTTGGTTGGGAGGAAAGTCGAAGTCGAGCTTTCAGTCAGTCTAGTCTGTTAACTTAGAAAATGAATTTTTAATTACTAGTTGTTAGTATTAGTTGTTAAAGTGGCTAGCTGCATTTATAAAATGAGATTATAATTTCCTCTTTAAATAGTTGAATATTTTAATGCTAAGTTGTAAGGTGCAGGGAAGGAGCTGTAATGAGGGTACGGACGATGAAAGTATGGTAGGGCACCATACAGTATATATATATGCATTCGATTATGAAACATATTATTTTGTCCTAATCATCAAACTGTAATATGTCTAACCCTATTGTATTGTAACAGCCGCCTTGGGGATTCTTGTCCCTTCGCCTGTTGCTTGTACTTGGATCGCTTGATGAAAGCTATGAGTTTGGTGTTATGGTTTTTATTCATGCATAATTTAAAGCTTGTTGGTGTATTATTATGTGAGCAAGACATCATACCTATGATGCCTTTGTTAACTACGGCTATTGTGGGGGTATAGGAGTAATGATGTGCTTGCAGGACAAATAGTTGATTCATACTGCAAGAAATGGTCTCAAGGTAAACGCAAATGGACTCAAGATGATTATAAATGGGCATAACCTCTATGCACTTGTTTATGTTCCTATATAGTCTGAGTATAAAGTAAGTAGCATGTGGATGTAATGATAATATCCTCTTGTTCTTTCTTGTGGTTTGTATTGTCCTTTACGACTAAGTTGGTTTAGGAAGATGGTTATATGGCATAAGGATCTCATGGGGAAAAATAAGAATATGTATGTTATCTTTTAAGGATGTTTTATGATCAAGCAATGTAAAATGAGATTTATATAATTAGCATAACTAAGCCTTCGTGATGTAGAGAAAGTAGTTTCGTATTCCTTCTAAGAATCAATTTCAGTTCATTGGGAAGTCACAATTTGAGCGTCCTTGATATTGTTGTCTTAGGCGCTTTTGGTATATTACCTTTTATTTGTTCTCATGGTGAGGAAGTTGTAGAAAGTCTTTTTATGTATGAATTGAATCTATGAATGAATCTTTGGTAGTAATAGTGTAAACAAAAAAAACAAAAACAAAAACAAAATTGTCCCTTCGCCTGTTGCTTGTACTTGGATCGCTTGATGAAAGCTATGAGTTTGGTGTTATGGTTTTTATTCATGCATAATTTAAAGCTTGTTGGTGTATTATTATGTGAGCAAGACATCATACCTATGATGCCTTTGTTAACTACGGCTATTGTGGGGGTATAGGAGTAATGATGTGCTTGCAGGACAAATAGTTGATTCATACTGCAAGAAATGGTCTCAAGGTAAACGCAAATGGACTCAAGATGATTATAAATGGGCATAACCTCTATGCACTTGTTTATGTTCCTATATAGTCTGAGTATAAAGTAAGTAGCATGTGGATGTAATGATAATATCCTCTTGCTCTTTCTTGTGGTTTGTATTGTCCTTTACGACTAAGTTGGTTTAGGAAGATGGTTATATGGCATAAGGATCTCATGGGGAAAAATAAGAATATGTATGTTATCTTTTAAGGATGTTTTATGATCAAGCAATGTAAAATGAGATTTATATAATTAGCATAACTAAGCCTTCGTGATGTAGAGAAAGTAGTTTCGTATTCCTTCTAAGAATCAATTTCAGTTCATTGGGAAGTCACAATTTGAGCGTCCTTGATATTGTTGTCTTAGGCGCTTTTGGTATATTACCTTTTATTTGTTCTCATGGTGAGGAAGTTGTAGAAAGTCTTTTTATGTATGAATTGAATCTATGAATGACTCTTTGGTATTAATAGTGTAAACAAAAAAAACAAAAACAAAAAAAAATTTGCACATTGAAAGCTCGAGCCTACTGGGCTTAAAATGCTTCCGTATATTTCGTTTTAACTAACGATTGAGTTTTTTTTTCTCTTTGATAACAGAAAAACAACAAGTTCACATTGATTCGCCAATCCAGGTACCTTTAAATTATACCAAACACAAATGCTTATTGACCTTGTAGTTGTGTAGGAGAAGGAGGAAACTCTTCTCAGATCACAAAGGGTGGTCATTGTTTTCCACTTCTAGATTAAGCTGACGGTGTAAGTACGATGTATCTGGTCATTTCCTTGATTTTCTTTCAAAAGAGTTATACGATTGTCTGGTCTTTAATTTAAACTGCACAATTAAATTTCTGGTAAGATATAGGATAGACTCCTGGTGGGTGAAAGTACCTTCTACCATAATAATAATGTGGGAGTTAAATTATTGTTAATGACGTAATGTATAATTCTTAGAGTTCCATGTGGATTTTGATAGGTTACAGTGTAACACTCAGTAATTACTGTTGTTAAAAGTAACATTAAAGAGTTACCTAGTTATCTACGGACTTAAAGAGTCACATTCGTTGCTGTTCTGAATTACAATTATTCCACAATCCTAATATTCTAGTTAAAATAATTTGATGAGCAACCAAAATGTAAGTATCATGGATTTTGCTACTCACATGAACATTGGTTACTTGATCTACTGATCGTAACTTTTGGTTGGATTGATAAAAACCTTGCCTCACATCAAAAAAAAAATATAGACTTATCTTACCATGAAAGTCGTGTTCCCTGTGTAATATTTTTTTTTAGACATTAACACTGTTGAAAAATTGCTATCATCTAGGATATGAATATTGAAAATGAATGTCGTCAGTCCTCCGACCAACTGTTTACTTAACATTAGCATCATTCACTTCACATTTGAGTCTATTGAAAGTTGGTGGATAACATTTTGGATTGCCGACCCTTGTTGGTTGAATATTTAAATTGAAAACCCTTATTTGGGCTTCCAAACTTAAATCGATTACATAGGCGTCAAGTCTGAATTTGTTAATGGTAGTTGATGGATGGAAATTATACTAATTCCAATCTGACTAGTGATGAGTTTTCTCTTGACACTTATTAAATGCTTAAAGAAGGTTTGACACGTTTCTCGACCTGATAGAAAAATGAAGGATTGGAAGGTGATAATGATTTTATGGTTAAGTCCATTAATAAAAGAAAAGAAGTTTTGTATTTTAAACCTATTGCTTGTTCACTAGAGTAACAAATTTAAGTACAAGTTAAACACTATCTCCTTATGCTCATGATAATGCTGGAATGAGTGTTGAAATCCTTAAAAGGAAAGGTTGGGGAATGATGTTTAGATTTTAATGAATGATATGTACATACCTGAAAGTCTCATATGGATACAAAATACCAACTTCATAATTGTTAAATAAATAGAAGCATGCTCCTATTGGTAAAATTTTCTAGAGATGGTTCCTTGTGCTTGGACTAGAGTTTGAACTACCTTATGTTAGATTATCTCATGGATGGTATTTTCATTTTTGCTAGCCGAATAGACTAATTGTTGGAATGAATACTTATTATGTCTATTGGTAGAGTCTAGTAAAAACCCTAGAATGGATTCTAGTGCTGGATGGAATGATATTATTAGTAATCTTGTGATTAAACCCATTGAGAATTTCATAGCATTGTTGTTGCTTGGTTCATACTGAGATTTGGCATTTTTTTAAGAGGTTATTATCTAAAGATATGGATAATGAAAGTAAGTAAGATTGATGATGGTTGTATGATGTTATATGCTAACCTGGCAGGATGTGCTCGGAACACTATCGGTCGAAATTGACTAAGAGAAAAAATAATTACTACCGCAAATAATGAGGTTAAGTATGGGTGTTGTTTTCACATAATATAATTGACGAATGTCGAGTTTTGTGGATGATGTTTACATACTAACCTTGCAAGCCTCACCAATATTATGACATTACATAAATGCATATGACAAAAGATCCGTTGAAATAAAACAAAAATGAATCCAAAATAAGAATAAATAAAAATAATAATTTTACGTTATGCATAAATCTCAAAAAGAACGATATAAATGAAAGGGTAGGGTTTGGATAAAGGGAGTTTTTACCCTAATGTTGGACGAATGAGAGAATGCAGAGGCGGATGGTGACTGTAGGGAGTTTGGTTCATCAGGTGTGAACAGGGTTGGGAGGCCCTTAGTGATTCTACACACTCTGATTATGCTTGGGTACTTTCTTCCGTACCGGTATGGTTAGCACATATTTTCCATGTGGCAGGTTGAAAAGCGAGAGAGGCTTTTACCTGCAAGAGGCATGCTGCCGTGAGGGTAGGCCGCAGACTCGGTCACTCACGAGGATTAACTGAGGGGCGCGCAATAAGGTGTTTGCCTTATTCCTCAGTAACCATGAGTCTCCCTACAGCGTCGATTGGACTGATTTAAAGTGGTCTCAGCCATCGCACTAACTCCCCACCACAGAAAGTGGGATATTTGAAGGGCATGAAGACGATCATGGCACCCTTGATATCACCTGGAGAAACAAAAGAAATTAGTTTTAAATAAGTAATAACTAAACAATAAACTTATGACTTGAAAATAAAATAATGGAAAGTGCAACCTTATGAAAAAATAATCATAATAATAATAATAATAAATAAAAATAAATAAAAAGAAAAAGAAATCATGATAAATGAAATAAAAGAAGAATGATAAAGCACCCTGAATAGCACAAGGAGATACACGAAGGGTTGGTATCGTCCTTGTGTTGGGTGGCTTGAATTGGTACTTGGAGTACTGTTGGCACTTGGTGTGCTGGGATGGAGGACATCCAAACAAAGGAAAATGCCAGGAAAGGTATGTGCAATAAAGGTAAAATGGTATCTATATGTTTCCTTGTTGGCAATATAACTGATATGTTATGAAAATTGTATGGTGTTAGATTCCTGAGTTTTACATTGTTAACAATGTCGATGTAGTAGGCATGCATATATATGCTTAAAATGTAGGTTTGGTGACCTACTCCCACTTGTAAAGAGGGACAAAAAAAAATATAAAAGCAAGCATTAAGAGTCTGAAGAAGAAAAGGAGACAAGGCTGGGAAAACTGGTAACATCGAGGACGGTGTTAATTCAAGGGGGAGAGGATGTAACATCCCTCGCCACCTCGACCTAGAGCTCACAGTGTAAGTAAACATCACTGTAAGTATCCACTATAAACCTCTGTCATGTTATGGTTATAATTGATAGGGTTAATGATTGAAAGCTTCGAACGACTAAAATGACATTTGGCGACGAACCCACTAGGGGGGGGAAAGGGCTTTCCAGAGAAAGGGAACCGAGAAACTCAATGAAAATAAATCGATGTGTGCTTGTAAATACTAAGACAATAAGGATTAGTGTTTAATCACTAGCATGGCAGTCCTTGGTTTATAAAGTGGAGTCGATTAAGAAAAACAATGTTTTAATTAATAAAACAAGGGAACCGTGCAACGGTTGAAGTATGGAGAGCTAACTCTTATATTAATTTACATAATGCCTTGTGTATAGTTGAAAAGCTCTTTTTTTTTACCACATTATATTTATATGCTGAAATAATTCAAGGCTCTTATGACAGTTACTCTTTAACAGATATATATTTATATATATTAAAAGATAGCACAAGGGGATACCATTATAAGAAAAGCATATTGTTACAGAACCATTATTAAAGGAAAAACCTTTAGAAATCATAAGCTTTTCCCTTCGTATGTTATGGAGCATCATATTATATTGGGACATTATTTGACATTATTTTTAAGTGTGTGAATAATGTGAGAGCTTTATATTATAAAAATGGGAATGTTCCACTTTTTCCCAAGTGATCTCCACATTTAAAAAAGGGGTAATATGGTTAAATGGAAAGGGCAGTACAAATAAAGAAAAAGCTAAGATGAATAATTAGAAAGGTTAAAGAGAAAGCTAAGATAAAATTAGAAAAGGTAAATTATACTAAAAGTGAAGTTAGTTGCCGAGTTATGAATTCATTGTCTAAGGCAATATCGTTTATCCCACATGCATGGGAAGAGAAGAATTTGAAAACTCTGCGACCTTTTATAGAGGGGAAATGCAAGCTGTAAAGGGAAACCTTTTTGGGAAAAGTCGCCCGGCTGTTTAAGCTTCCACCCAACTGATATATATAGATGGATTTTCTGGGGCGTGGTAAGAGCAGGGGATGGCTGGAGCGGAGGCTTCCATTACCTCCAGAAATCGAAGGGGATGTTAAGTGAATCTTCACATTCCCAGGTCTGCGAATTCAGATCTCCTTATTGCTGGTATGAATCTTAGTTCTAGTTATTATTGGCTTGTTATATGCTTGTTATTTTCATGCCTTCGGAGTTCTGGTTATGGATTCTCAATTCCATGTCTCTGTGGCTGCCATTTGGCAGACCATGTGTATTTATCTGCAATCGATGTGTTTTGTGTGACTAGCGTTTGGCATTTTCCTGCCTAGGGCATTTTATTATGGATTTTCAACTCTAGGTCCGTATGGCTGCGATTTGGCAGACCATGTGTATTTTTCTGCAATCATTTTGTTTATGTGTCTAAGCTTTTGGCGTTCTCATGCCTTGGGCGTTTTATTATGGAGTCTCAACTCCATCTCTCCATGGCTGCGATTTGGATCATCATGCCTATGTATCATGTTAGGTCTGCAATTTTTGTTATGCGTTTAATGTTTTGGCATTTTCACATGCTGGTGTGTTAAACATGGTAATTATTCCAACCTTCCATTACAATGGGGATAAGTGAATCCCAAACTCGTTGATAGAGATTGTGATGCTAGAACCTGTAAGTATTTTCAGCCGTTGTATTTTTTTCTGAATCTTGAAATCATGAGTATACGGAGGATGCAGATCCTGTAGATTTCATTTAGGAATATGGGAGTTATGAGATAATAACATAGTTTTATACTAGAAAGAAATGCATACAATTTTGCGTTCTGTTGTGGTTTACAAGATGATTTTCTTGTCAATCGTGAGATGACTGAAAACAAAATATGCCCTGGAGCTATTAGAGAAAAGAGTTTTGGACTGTTGGACCTTTTCTATGGACTGGACATACTAAAAGTGTGTTATAGGTATTCGCTTAGAAGAATAACAGTTATTTAATTATATTTTGGAGTTTTACATTCATAAAATTTGAATATTTGTTAATTTTCCTAGGAGTGATCCTCCTAGAATGAACCACTGAAAAAAAATGACAGAATATTAAACCATAATCTGAATGGTTCAGTACCAAGAAATATGCAAAACATGAAGATTGAACAGATTTTTGAAAGGTAGAAAAACATGCTTACCACACTGAAAACAAGAAAATATTAAGCATAATAAAGAGAACAGAAGAAGAATCATTTTTCCAGTAAAAGAGATGCTCTAAAGAAAGCACGGAATGACTTTTGCCTCAAAATGATTTATAAGATGTTGTACAAGTTGATATAGCATTACCCCGTGCATTTAACTTTCCCATAGCTAGTAAAACTATAAATGTATCATTGTTTGATTGCATAAATTAGATATTTGCCCACAAAAAGACAGTAAAGAAGGTCTATGTAGTCTTTGGTGTTCAATCATAAAAATTATGAATTGCAATTAAACTTATAAGGCAGTTCCTGAAATAGCTATAGCATTTGTATGGTACTGCATAGCAAACTCCTATAGCTCAAATCATGAAAATGGAGATTCTAAAATGATTTAGCAAAATGGGCAGCTCCCCAAATTGGGCACTATAATCTACTGTATAGCTCCTAATCAAGTTGCTTGGTGAAATATATAAATCCAGGTTGTCAAGATCAGATTGAGAACGAGTGTAATTTACCGAATATACTGAGGTTAATGATGTTTGATAAAAATTCCAGTGATGATGCTTTGAGATGAGAGTTTTGGTTATACAGTTGTGCTTGATTATAAATCATGGCTATAGAACTAGGGAAAAATAGAGTGAATGGTGGAGAGATAAGCGAGTTTTATACTATGTACAGACCAGAGTAATGGCACCCGATTGGGTCGCAGGTTACCTTTGTGTTGATAAAGGTTGTGGTCGAACCGTGGAACTTGATGACAGCACTTGGGAATGTTTTCTCCTTACTTAGTGGGTTCGTCGCCCAAGCTCGGGGGTGACTCTAGGCGGGATAACGCACGCCAGATAGAGCCAGTTGGTTGGGAGGAAAGTCGAAGTCGAGCTTTCAGTCGGTCTAGTCTGTTAACTTAGAAAATGATTTTTTAATTACTAGTTGTTAGTATTAGTTGTTAAAGTGGCTAGCTGCATTTATAAAATGAGATTATAATTTCCTCTTTGAATAGTTGAATATTTTAATGCTAAGTTGTAAGGTGCAGGGAAGGAGCTGTAATGAGGGTGCGGACGATGAAAGTATGGTAGGGCACCATACAGTATATATATATGCATTCGATTATGAAACAGATTATTTTATCCTAATCATCAAACTGTAATCTGTCTAACCCTGTTGTATCGTAACAGCCGCCTTGGGGATTCTTGTCCCTTCGCCTGTTGCTTGTACTTGGATCGCTCGACGAATGCTATGAGTTTGGTGTTATGGTTTTTATTCATGCATAATTTAAAGCTTGTTGGTATATTATTATGTGAGCAAGACATCATACCTGTCATGCCTTTGTTAACTACGACTATTGTGGGGGTATAGGAGTAATGATGTGCTTGCAGGAGAAATAGTTGATTCATACTGCAAGAAATGGTCTCAAGGTAGATGCAAATGGACTCAAGATGATTATAAATGGGCATAACCTCTTTGCACTTGTTTATGTTCCTATATATTCTGAGTATAAAGTAAGTAGCATGTGGATGTAATGATAATATCCTCTTGTTCTTTCTTGTGGTTTGTATTGTCCTTTACGACTAAGTTGGTTTAGGAAGATGGTTATATGGCATAAGGATCTCATGGGGAAAAATAAGAATATGTATGTTATCTTTTAAGGATGTTTTATGATCAAGCAACATAAAATGAGCTTAATCCAATTAGCATAACTAAGCCTTCGTGATGTAGAGAAAGTAGTTTCATATTCCTTCTCAGAATCAATTTTAGTTCATTGGAAAGTCACAATTTGAGTGTCCTTGATATTGTTATCTTAGGTACTTTTGGTATATTACCTTTTATTTGTTCTCATGGTGAGGAAGTTGTAGAAAGTCTTTTTATGTATGAATTGAATCTACGAATGACTCTTTGGTAGTAATAGTGTAAACAAAAAAAAACAAAAAAAAATTGCACATTGGCACCTAGGTGTAAGAGGGGCATTACACTAAAACCCTACCAAGGCCAACCTCTACTAGGAGAGTCTAATAACCCTAGTGCCTCGAAACTGCAAGGACTTTAACCCTTAGACAATAGGAGGGTTACCCACTATGACTTGACATGACTTGTTTACATTATTGATTCTCCCGATAGGAACATTGGGGCATGACAACATGACTCAATTACATTATAGATACATCCCAAAATAAACATCGGGTTACAATACATAAGATACATAGATGAATACATTCCGAAGTTATAAATACATCAACACTCCCTCTTAACTAGGAAGGTATTCTTTCGACACAATATTCAGCACAAGTCTTCTTCTTTGTATCTTCTAGATCATCATCGAGTCCTCATCATCTTCAAGTCTTCTTCATCTTCAAGTCATCTTCATCTTCAGATCTGGATCAACACTCGATCTGGATCATCACGGGACATCATCATTGGATATGGATCATCCCTCGATCTGGATCATTTCTGTTGGATCATCATCACTCGATCTAGATCATCACTGGGTATCATCACAGGTGCTATCTCTTGATTATTCTCGTCATAGGAACCTATACAGAGCCAATCCTTTTTCGTACTGGATGTATCATCTCAAAGCTAGTCCTTTTTCATACTAGATGAGGCATCACAGAGTTAGTCCTTTTTCATACCAAATGAGGCATCACGAAGCTAGTCCTTTTTCATACCAAATGTGGCAACTACTCAGAGCTAGTCCTTTTTCATACTAGATGAGCCTTCTCAAAGCTAGTCCTTTTTCATACTAGATGAGGCATCACAGAGCTAGTCCTTTTTCATACCAGATGAGGCATCACAGAGCTGGTCCTTTTTCATACCAGATGTGGCAACTACTCAGAGCTAGTCCTTTTTCATACTAGATGAGCCTCCACAGAGCCAGCCCTTTTTCATGCTGGATGTGCCATCTACACAGAGCTAGTCCTTTTTCATACTAGATGTGTCTTCACAAAGCCAACCCCTTTTCATGTTGGATGTGGCATTCACATATACCTGACAATGGAAGGAACCAATCCTCTCACCATGTCATAGCTCTTACATCTGACCATGGAATGAACCAATCCTCTCACCATGTCAGAATGGCACAGCACTTACATCTGATCATGGAAGGAACCAATCCTCTCACCATGTCAGAAGGGCTCAGCACGAACACATCACTTCCTCTTGTGAGGAACCTCGATCTGGAGAACACCAAGCTTCTCCCTGAAGTACCGAAACTTCACCCTAGCCAATGGCTTAGTCAACACATCAACTATCTGTTTGTCCGTCGCAACATACTGGAGCTTCACTGCTCCTCTTTGTACCATATCCCTGATATAGTGACACTTGATCTCGATATGCTTCGACTTGTCATGGAATATTGGATTCTCTAACAACTTTACACAACTTCACAGTATATAAAAGTAGCGTCTAACTGGAGGTCATACACTAGCTTCCTCAGCCATACTGCCTCACAACTAGCTGAACAGGCTGCAACATACTCTGCTTCAACTGTACTCAGTGCCACACAGGATTGCTTCCTGCTAACTCATGAGATCACACCTGATCCCATACTGAAGCAACACCCTGAAGTGCTCTTCCTATCGATGGCACTGCCTACCCAATCTGAATCAACATAACCCTCCAGGTTAATCCTTTGATCAGCCTTATACTTCAGCCCATAATCAACCGTACCCTTCAAGTACCTCAGAATATGCTTTGCAGCAGTCAAGTGAACGTGTCTTGGATCTGTCAAGTATTGGCTCAAGGTGTTCACAGCAAAGCAAATATTTGGTCTTGTGTTCGTCAGGTACATCAAGGACCCAATCATCTGAGGATACATCGTGGAATCAACTGTCTCTGATGAAGCATCACTCAATAGCTTTAGGTTTGATGCCATAGGTGTGGTTAATGCCTTGCAGTCCATCATCCCAAATCTCTTTGGGATCTCTATTGCATACTTTCCTTGTCCAAGAAAGATTCCATCTGTAGTTTTCCACACCTCCATACCTAGGAAATAATGCATCATTCCCAAGTCCATCATCTCGAACTCAGCAGCAAGCTTTCTCTTCGTATCAGTAATCAACCCATCCGTACCTGTCACAAACACATCATCTACATATAGTAGAAGTATCACCGGGTTGCCATATTCCACCTTGTAGTAAAGGTTGGAATCTACTTTACTCTTGGTAAAGCCCAAACTGGATAGAAAGTTGTCAATTCTGTCGTACCACGTCTTAGATGCCTGTTTCAAACCATACAGGGCTTTCTTCAGTCTACACACATGAGACTCCCTGTCATGTGTCTCAAAACCGAGTGGCTGCTCCACATACACTTCCTCTTCTACTACACCATTCAAGAAAGCAGTCTTGACATCCATTTGGTGTATCTTCCATTTCATCACTGTAGCCAGAGCAAGTACCAATCTGATGGAAGTGTATCTTGCTATAGGTGCAAAGGTTTCTTCATAGTTTATTCCTTCTTTCTGAGAGAAACCCCGAGACACAAATCTTGCCTTATACTTTTCAATGCTACCATCTGTAGCATGCTTGATCTTGTAGATCCATTTGGAAGTTACAACTGACTTCCCTTCTAGTCTTGGGACAACATCCCAAACATCATTCTTCATGATCGATTGATACTCTTCGATCATTGCATCCTTCCATTCTTTCCATTTTGCCGCTTCTTCATATTTGGAAGGTTCTTTATCAATGAAGTCACATAGTAAAGCAACATAACTAGAACAAGATCTGGTCCTCTTTCTTTCTTTGAGATTCTCTTCTGGAACACCATATCTTTCCACACCTTGAATAATCTCTCGTACCCAAGCAGGTTTCCTCTTGTGTGGATTCTTCTCCTGTGGTGGATCTACAGGTCTTTGTGGTTCTTCAAATTCTCGATCTTCTTCTTGAGTTTCTTCGTTCATGATTGTATCATGAATTCTAGGAGCTTCTGCTTCTTCAGGTTCTTCAACAGGTTTCTTTATGGATTTGATGTAGGCTAAATCTTCGTCAAATGTTACATCCCTGCCAATGTCAATCTTTTTGAACCCTGGGAAGTATATTCTGTAATCTTTCAAGCTTTCAGAGTATCCCTCAAATATAACCTTCTTTCCTGAAGGATCTAATTTTTTTCTCTTCTATTTTGGAATGTGTATGTACACAGGACAGCCAAATATTCTGAGATGGCTGACTTCTGGTTTCTTTCCGGAGAAGACTTCTTCAAGAGTCTTGTTCTCGAGTACTCTGTGTGGAGTATGGTTTTGTATACACTGCTGTTATGGCTGCTTCTGCCCAAAGATGCATAGGAAGATCTTGATCATGAAGCATAGCTCTTGCAGCTTCCATGATAGTTCTATTCTTCCTCTCTGCAACCCCATTCTGTTGTGGATTGTAAGGAGTGGACAACTCCCTCTTAATCATTGAGTCCTTACATAGTTCCTTGAACTCATTTGAAGTGAATTCCCCGCCATTGTCTGGTCAAAAAACCTTGATCTTCTTTTCAGTCTAGTTCTCGATCAAGGCTTTGAATTCCTTGAACTTGCTAAACACTTCATCTTTATTCTTCATGAAGTAAATCCATGTCTTCCTAGAAAAATCATCAATAAAAGAAACATAGTACACATACCCGCTTAGAGAGCTTGATGACATTGGTACGCATACATCGGAGTGGATGATTTCCAATATTCCTTTTGCTTTGCTCTCGCTGCTTGGAAATGTCTTCTTTGTGTTCTTTCCTTTCGCACATCCTCTGCAGACCCCTTCATGTTTTGCTTGAATTTCTGGAAGACCTTCAACAGCTTTGCTTGCAAGTGGTAGTGCTCTCTAATGTACATGTGCAGACCTTCTATGCCAAAGTTCATTTGGTTCTACTGTTTCATGAACCAAAGCTTGATTTGGTTGGCCCTTCAACTTGTATAGACCTCCTTCTTGTTCTCCAATCACGATTGCATCGTCAAAAGTATTTCCCTTTGGCCATCTACAAAAGCAACCCTCATTCCTTTTGCATCCAACGTAGATATGGAGAGGAGGTTCTTCTTTAGTCCTAGAACAAATAATACATTCTTCATCTTCATCCAGAGTCTAGTTTATAGAAGGATTCACCACTACCTTTTATTGGATACTGGTAGTCATCCCCAATTTTCACCTTGTGAGGTGACTCATGTTCAGATAGCTTCACAAATGATTCTTTGAATCCCGTCATGTGCTTGGAAGAACCACTGTCTATAAGCCAATCATTGCTTCCATGTGAAACAGTTCCCATGAGAGCGAAGATCAGTACATATTCATCCTCACTTGAAGAGCATCACTCTCTTGTCTGATTCTCTTTGTGGAAGGTTCATCATCCTCTGCAGCATGGGCATGATGTCTTCTTTTGTTTCCCTTCTTCCTTAGATTTCTTTTGTTAGGGCGGAATTTGGATATGTGACCTTTCTCATCACATGTGTAACATCTAATAGTATTTAGATCTTTTCTAGAGTGTGAGATCTTACCTTTGGAGTGATAATTGCTCCTCCTATTTTTCTTGGAGTGAACTGTGAGAGCTTGATATTCACTACCCATCTTCTCTTCTCGAGCTACTATCTGAGCTTCTTCTTGAGAGCATTCCTCCCATAGTCTGCTGAACTTGACTAAATTCTTTCTGGCACATATTCCTTGAATGAAAGAGTCCCATGATCTAGGGAGACCATTCAAGGTGGTCATCACATTATCTGTATTTTCCACTTCTTCATCTACTACTTCTAGCTGCTCTTTGATCTGAGAAACCCTTGTAAAGTAATACTGAATAGTCTCAGCATTCTGGATCTTCACATTCTTCAATTGCTTTCTCAAAGTCATCTTCATGTTTATGTTCTTCCCTTCAAGCAATTTGGTTAGGGCATCAAAGATAGCTTTAGGTGTCTTGAGGGAGGACACCTGTGGTATGAGATGATCCTTGATAAAATCAGCAATGATTCTCTTTCCCATAACCAACTTCTTCTTATGTAAGGCCTTAGCCTCATCTCCCTCTGGAACTGGAACCTTCTCATTGATATAGGAGTCCAACTCATTCTCTTCCAGGACCAAGGAGATCCTATACTTCCAAGCTCAAAAGTTATCAGCTCCCTCAAGCTTTTCATCAATCTTGGTATGATGAGACATCTTAAACTGAGAACCTCAAATGGAAATACAAAAGATTTATATCTTACTAGGTCAAGATGTCGGATCTGGATTTGGAGCTGAAATCCTGCAGTGTTGGTTCAATAGCAAATTAGGGTTTTGCTTTTCTGGAAATCTGTCCACCCAAATGCCTTGAAATTTATCGCTAACTTCAATTTTGGGGAGGATATCAATCCAGGCCTTGGCTCACTGAAAAATTCCTCTTCTGTGAAAAGCCCTAATTTTCGGCAGTAGTGTTGGGTCCAAAACTGAAAAACCTCAGAATTGGATTCTGCTTCGACAGAAAGATGCGCCCTAAGGAGGAGAGTTATTCCACCTTACTTTTGTTGAAAATTTGTGGAGGAAGATCCACAAACTAGGAAGCCCTAGTTCATGCAGCTGTACAGTGTCTTCTTCTCAGGATAGCTCTAATACCATGTTAGAATTTCATCATTAAGCTAGCATTATATTAGGATCTTTACTGAGAGAATAACAAGCATAGCAATCAAACACAAGAGACAATGAACACAGTGTTTATCCTCGGGGAAACCATAAATGGTGAAAACCATGCAAATTCCTCGGAGATAGAATCAGCACCAAAATTGAAAATCCCCAAAACAGTAAGTGATCTCCCGACAGTAGTAACCTTCTTCTTGTCTAGCCCTAGTGTCTTCTTCTTCCTCAACTATGCACTACACTTGAGTGTGTATGAGTTGTGTGATAAATAGAGACTCCAGTTCTTTATTTATACTAATCCTGACATGACTAAAACCCTACCAGGGCCGACCTCTACTAGGAGAGTCTAATAACCCTAGTGCCCTGGAACTGCGGGGACTTTAACCCTTAGACAATATGAGGGTTACCCACTATGACTTGACATGACTTGTTTACATTATTGATTCTCCTGATAGGAACATCGAGGCATGCCAACATGACTCAATTACATTATAGATACATCCCAGAATAAACATCGGGTTACAATACATAAGATACATAGATGAATACATTCTAAAGTTACAAATACATCAATAGCCAGGTTTTCTCCTTTTTCTTTGCTTGTTGTAATGCATGATTTTCCCCAAAACTACTCTCAAAGAATATCCTTACATTAGAGGAAATTTCAACTCAAAATGGGCCTTTTAACTTTTATTCAAATTCCATGTCATCATGTGTTAGCCAATGAAATTGATTTAAATTTGAAATACCGTATAGGTCTTAAACACTTTTTTAATATAAATTTGGGGATAGGTATCATAAAAAATAAATAAAAATTGTTTGTATTTTTGACATATCTCCCTGTGTTTTTACTCAAATTTTGATCGGGAGAGCTCGTTGGATGCGAAATTAAATTCCGCATCCAACGAGTACCCACTCGGCATACTTTTGATGGACCCCGCTACCCCAAAAACAAGAAATACATGAAAAAACGGAATGATGATGTCATCATTCCATTTTTTCATGTATTTCTTGTTTTTGGGGTAGCGGGGTCCGTCAAAAGTATGCCGAGTGGGTAATCGTGGGATGCATAATTTAATTATGCGTCCAACGAACTCTCCCAATCGAAATTTGAGTAAAAACACAGGGAGATATGTCAAAAATACAAACAAAAAAGTAGTTTTTTTATTTTCTTCCTCCAAAATTAATAAATATTATTTTATTATTTTAACTATTATTTTATTAGTTCATTTTAGGAGGCCCATTTTGAGTTGAAATTTCCTCTAATGTTTGATGGGGAGGGAAACTTTACTGCTAGGAAGCATATCGATAGATTTGAATACTTTATTGATTAGGAGGAAGTAGACTATGATGATGCTAAGATGAGGTTGTTTGCACGGAGTTTGTCAGGAGAAGCAAAAATATGGTTCAAATATTTACCTACAAGATCCATACTTACCTTTGAATCCTTCCAAACTTTGTTTCTAGATAGGTGGGAAGTTAAGAAAATTCCTCTACAAGTTCTCTATCAATATAACAATCTGAAAAAAGGGAATTTTGAATCAGTCCATGAGTTTTCCAATAGGTTTATGATGGTGTATAATGCCATACAAGCAAACATTAAACCCTTAGTAGGTTCTTCCCAACTCCATTATGTTGATTCTTTTGAGAGTGATTTTTCTTTGTTATAGAGAGAGAAAGTTTGCAAATCTTCTTGTTATATTTAAAGATGCCTTAGAGGTAGAAGCTAATTTGATGGCCTATGGAAAGATGAAACAAAGAGAAGAAGTGGACTGACGAAGAACTAGAGAAGAACATCAACCTTCCACTTCAGTTGTTTCTGGTGTGTCTTCTTCAAAGGACGCAAAGTTTGAGTTGAAGATGAAAGCTTTGGAAAGGTTAATGGACGGGTTGGATTTAGACAACAGACCACCCAATAGAGAGCAACCCAAACCTCACGTAAGAAACTCCAACTTTAGAAGACCACCTCAAAACAGGTAAAGAGACCCAAGAAACTTGAGAAATCCTGAAGATCAACAGAAAAGGCCTCCTTTCCCTGAAAACTATGTTGATGGTGAGGAATAAATTGATCCAATGGGCCACCAAATTCACCATTTTGATTATTTGGATACAAAAATATATCTTACTGAAGAAGAGCATAATTTGTTTGCTCAAGAAGATGGAAGTGGTGTTTCTAAGGTGGATTTAGAGAAATATCAGAGGGGTTATCAGAATGCCATAGATTATTTTCAGAGGAACCTAAAATTGATAAGTACAGATGTAGTTATAAATAAAGGAAGGGCTTATAGTAGTCAAAATACTACAGAAAAAACAAAAAGAAAAATATGTACAAAAACTTGTGAGTAAAACTAGAGGAATATCAAAAGAAATCAGACAGCCTGTACCAGTTGATGTAGATAGAGCAACTTCTCTTTCAATCTGCAAAATGAACTGTCTGAAATAAAAACTTCATTCCCTTTAATGAACTGTTAAAAAATGATGAATACAGAGAAAAAATAACCAAAATGTTGAAGAATGGAGATGATTGTCAACCAGATACCTTAAAAGTAACAGATGATGCTCCTACTATAGTCCTTGGCCCCAGAGTTGAAGACACAAATGAAGAGGATGTCCCTCCTTTTTATGTGAGTCTGAACATTCATGATATGATTTTGCACAATGATATTCTTGATTCACGAGCATCTCACAACTTAATGCCAAGGGTCGTAGTGGAAAGTTTAGGATTGCAGATTACTATACCTTATAAAGACATGTATTCCTTTAATTCTAGAAAAGTGAGGTGTTTGGGATTGATTAAAGATATGGTGGTGACTTTGGCTCAAAATCCAGTTAAAAGAATTGTCATGGATGTGGTAGTAGTTGATATTCCTGCTAAATTGATATGCTACTATCAAGATCATGGGCTTCAAAGCTGAAGGGAACATTACAGATGGATTTGTCATTTGCAACTATTCCTTTGTTTGGAGGTCATAGAAGATTGTACAGAGAGAAGAGACTGGAATATGTCGTGAGTAGCCAAGATAATCTTCAAAATCACCCCATATATGTTGTAGATACTGATTTGGGGTCTTCTATATTCTTCCATGATTCACATGTTGATCTTGAAATACCCATAGTGGTGGATTTAAAAGAAAATAAATATTTTTCCCAAAGACGGGAGGCATTGGAAAAGAAAAAAATGAAGAGGGGATGTAAATGTTTTGTGATGGGTCTCTCAACAAAGAGGGAGTTGGTGCAGGTGTGTGGATGATTTCTCCTGCTAGGGAATTTAAGGTGTACTCTTATAAGTTAACTTTTGAATGTACAAATAATGTTTCAATGTATGATGCTCTGTTGTTAGGTTTGAATGCTTTAACATATTTTAGAGCTAAAAGAATAAATGTGTTTGGAGATTCTGAGTTAGTGATTAACCAAGTGAATGACATCCATCAGACTAAACATCCAAGGATGAGAGCAAAAATGAGCTTTTTGATATGTTGGGTATTTTTTCAAAGAGCATAGAGTGAGATTCATTCCCAAACTAGAAAATCAAGTAGCATATTCACTAGCTACCACTGCTGGTAGATTTCAAAGCTCCCATATATTCAAAAACGAAATACAAAATAACAGATGTACATAGACCTTCCATTCCTGACAATTCCAAGTACTGGCAAGTATTTAAGGATGATTTGCAAATAAAAATATTTCTAGAAATGTCAAACGAATTTGTAAATACACAAATAGATACAGAAAATATCCATGAAAGTGTACAGTCCGATGATGAAGATGTTGAAAATAAAAAGCTGAAAAAATTTAATTGGAGGAAAGTACATAATACAACTAAAAAGCAATTATATTCCAAAAGGTCGGATTCCTCTTGAAAATTTGTTTGATCAGAACGATGTTGCAAAAGACCCAAAGGTTCAACCTGTTGAAAATGGCATTGAATACCAAAATATAGGAACTGAAGACATACCCAGAATTGTAAAACTATCTAAAAATTTGTCTGTGGCTGAGAAGGAAAAGTACATTCACCTGATGAAGAGTTATGTTGATGTATTTGCATGAAGCTATGAAGACCTAAAAATATATGATGCTTCCATTATACAACACACCATTCCTATCAAGCCTGGATAAAATCCATTTAGACAGAAGTTAAGAAAAATTAATCCTATGTTGTTGCCTCTGATAGAGAAGGAAGTCAATAAGTTGTTTAATGAAAAGATCATTGTTACTCTTAGATTCTCAAAATGGATAGCTAATTTGGTACCAATCAAAAATAATAATGGTGAGATCGGCCTCTGTGTTGATTTCAAGAATTTGAACAAAGTATCACTAAAAGATAATTATCCTTTACCTAAGATCGACCATATTATGTAGAAAGTGGTAGGAGCAGAGAGAAATTCCACCACGAATGGTTTCTCTAGATATAATCAAATTAAAGTTCTTCCAAAAGACCAAGAAAAAATTGCTTTTACTACACCATGGGGTACTTTTAGGTATTCCAAGATTCCATTTGGGTTGATGAACGCAGAAGCCACTTTTCAAAGAGCCATGGATATTGCTTTTGCTGAAGAAAATTATAAGTTTGTAGTTATTTATATTGATGATATAATAGTGTTTTTGTTGGCTCTCCAAATTACATCTTTTTGCATCCTCCAAATACACTTTTTATCTCTTCATTTGATCCTTTGACCCCATAAAATCCTCTATATTTTCACATATCTACCCAAATACCCAGCAAGTATACTAAGGTATGATAATTCATCAAAATCATTTGATTTCCTTTGATTTTATGCTTAATTATAATTCTTGAAGGATTTGTGACTAATTATATTTCTGCAGCATACGTTGATATTCAACAGCAGGTTAGATATTATGAAGATTCTCTATACATGGCCGGCTCATTGAAACAAAGTCCACCCAGCTCAATTCTCGTTGATGACTCATGTATAATCAATGCAATCTTCATCTCTAGGCACTACGTGCCATAGAGATGAAGATCTGTTATTGGATGACGAAATCAAAGCATCTTTCGAGCCATTATGAAAACATTTGTATTATTAATAGATGATAGAGTCTGTTACTAAGAAATTGGAATTGGTAATCTTAGTACCTAGCTATAAAAATCCATAGATCGAAAATGTAAATGAATAATAATATGTATGCATAAATACAATGAACAGTTAATAGAAGGATTGCGTTGTTTAAGTGCTGGTTTTTCTGAATTTGACAGAGGTTATGATGTTTTTATGATGCACAGATGATTTTGTAGACTATAATCTGATTCAGTTCCTGTTGTTAATGTTTTTCTTTTATATTCCTGTAGTTTCAATTTCTTAGTCTATAAATCCCATAGGGACTTGTGGTCTCGTTGGCAAGGATCCACCAATATAGACCATAATCCATTCCCCTGTAACTTCAATGTTTTGTAAAGGACAGATAGATTAACTAATTGTTTTTTGTTTTCATTAGAAATCAGAATTGTATTTGGTCAAGCAACTTTAGAAATCAAATTTGTATATGACTGGAATCTGTTACTTACTGCTTAATTGTTGTTGGAATAATGTGCACAGCATTGTTAGTCTAAAACCGAGCTCAGATGTTAGAGTAGATTGATTTAAAAAGCATTGTTTTGAATTCTTAGTTTTGTTTGATTCGTTTTGCTATAGCTGTAAATCCTAGTTTAAAGTCATACATTGCTTCTGTAAAATTGGGTTTCCAATGAAATAAACTTAGTTGTATTTTCTACTAAAATACAGAATATGTAGATTGCATTCATTTTTATTATGGTTTAAGCTATAAGTTAATTCAGTTTTGTCTTTTTGCAAGATTTAATTTCAGAATATAGCTCTAGATTTTAATAATAGGTTCCTCTGCAAATTATATTTATTTTGTTATGGTTCCAAAGTGCAAGTTAATTTAGAATAGTTTCAATCATAGAAGTAGCTCATTTTAAAGATTAGAATGAACAAGTAAGCTCTATGCTAATATTAAATTTCTTAAAAGATGATTCAATAATTTAATAAGAGCTTTGAGGTGTTAAATGATATATCAATTTCATAAGTTCACTTTCTGTTACTTACTCTGTTTTCTGTGTTAATATGTAGTTTTCTGCTCATTTAGTCCTAGTTCACTTTCTGTCACTTACTTTGCTTTCTGTGTTAATATATAGTTTTCTGTTTATTTAATCTGGTTTTTTGAATTATGTTATAGTTCTGATTGGTTTATGCTTTGGTATTAGAATTATTTTAAAGATAGTTTGAAGGTATTTTCATTTTCTGCAATTACGATAGAACACGAATTTGAATGTTTTGTAGATCTTAGATGTGAGAGTATTTAGTTAGTATTAGGATTTTAAATTTAAATAAGTTTGATGATTATTAGATTACGAATTTTAGTATTAAGCATTTTCGAATAATCTTTAGATTAGAGTAAATCAGCTTAGAGTAGATTAGATTAGGATAGGCCCTAATCCTGCATATACAGTGCTTGTGCCTCAAAGTTTACCTCCCTGGGTTGACATTTTATGAAGGATATTTGTAGTGATATATTTACCCAATAGTTTTCTAAATCTAACAGGGACCATGTGAAGCATTTGGAGAAATTCTTTTTGAAATGCAGAAGGTATGGCATTTCCCTTAATCCCATGAAATCAATTTTTTCTTTGAAGGAGGGAAAGCTATTGGGTCATATTATCTCTAACGATGGAATCAGAATAGACCCAGATAGATTCAATGCCATTTTGAAATTTGAAGAGCCTATGAGTAAAAAGGAGGTGCAATCTTTCATTAGACGAGTGAATTTTCTAAGAAGGTTTATACCAAGTTTTGTTGAACTTTTGAGGAATATCACAAATATGTTGAGAAAGGATAACAAGAATAAGTGGACTATAGATGCTAGAAAATATTTCAAAGATATTAAGAAAGCCCTTAGTGAAGCCCTAGTTTTGGTAAGTCCTGTTTTTTCAAAATATTTTTTGGTATTTTCATATGCTTTTGAACAGACCATTGCTAGAGTTTTATTGCAGAAGAATAGTCAGAATGATGACCATCCTATTTCTTTCTTTACTAAAGTGTTGAGATATGGAGAACTAAAGTATGACATCATGGAGAAACAAGCCTATGCTTTGTTCAAGTCTTTGAAATATTTCAGGGTGTATATTCTGCATTCTCATATTGTGGCTTATGTTCCTAGAAATGTGGTAAAAAATATCCTTACACAACCTGATCCAGAGGGAAAGAGGGATAAATGGGTTGCAGTGCTGCTAGAATATGATTTGGAGATTAATCCTACCAAATTGGTGAAAGGACACAGGTTGGATAAACTGATGACAGGTTCAAACTATGAATCTTTGCAACTAAATTTCTTGATTAATTCTTCTAATCAGCATGAGCCAACACTACAGGTGATATCAGATTTTACTTTATCTCCATGGTATAGTGAAATTGTATATGTATTGTATAGCTTGTAGGCTCCTCCTGTATTAAGCAAAACAAGGGGTAGATCAGTCAAATTGAAAGCAACAAAATTTTGTCATGAATCAATATCTGTATTGGAAGGATCCAAGAGGGATTTTGTTGAATTGTTTGTTGGAGAATGAGGCCTAGGACACCATGAAAAAATTCCATCAAGGGGTTTATGGGGGACACCATTCTTGGGTGGTAATAGTTAACA
This sequence comes from Pseudotsuga menziesii, assembly GCA_001517045.1. Taxonomy (NCBI): domain Eukaryota; kingdom Viridiplantae; phylum Streptophyta; class Pinopsida; order Pinales; family Pinaceae; genus Pseudotsuga; species Pseudotsuga menziesii. Next base: position 103,125 of record LPNX011182631.1, read on the forward strand.
AAATATTGAGGTTCGGGTTCTAGTGGCCTTCTATTTTTTCCTATGTGTATAAAGAAACCACTACATGTCATCAATGCCAAATTTTTTAAGGGAAATGAAAATTGGTGCCATTTCCTCAAAATCCCATTTCAGTGGAAGCACCTTTTCAGCAGTGGGGGATGCATTTCATTAGAGAAATCAACCCAAATTATTTTGGTCAGCACAAGTATATTCTTACACCAACTGATTATTTTACCAAATGGATTGAATCCATACCAACCAGAAGAGCTACTGACACTGTAATTATGGATTTTTTAGAAAATGACATCTTTTCAAGGTTTGGGAGTCCAAAGAGGATTGCAACAGATAATGCTCCTACATTCAAGTCAAAGGAAATGATTAGTTTCTGTCATAAGTACCATTTTAATTTGAATCATTCTACTGCATACTATCCTCGAGGAAATGGGCTTGCAGAGTCTTCCAATAAGAGTCTAGTAAATATCATCAAGAAGTTGTTGGAAGACAATAAAAGAGCCTGGCATACTAAATTGAAATGTGCTTTGTGGGAAGACATAATCAATACTAAACGAGAAATTGGAATGTCACCATTTTAGTTAGTTTATGGAGCAGAGGTTATTTTTCCACCATATATGGGTCTTCCTGTCATGAAACTGTTACAGGAACAGGATGATGAGCCTAATCATATGCAAAGAAAAATCAATCAGATAATTGAACTAAATTAAATAAGAGACGAGTCTTATGAAAAATTGCAGCTACATCAGGAGAAGGTAAAGAAGACTTTTGACAGAAAGGTGAAGGACAAAAAAATTCAAATTGATGGTCTGGTTTTGAAATGGGATGCACCAAAAGAAGACAAGCATGGAAAGTTTGATTACATGTGGAGGGGACCATACATTATTGCAGCTTACAGGGTGTTGATGTATTTGTAAATTCGAAATGTATTCACTTGTATATATTGTATTTCATTGGTCCCCGGTGCTCCTATCGAGAGAATCACTTGTATTCCTTTATACCCTGATGTTCCTATCAGGAGAATTACTAAAAGTTATGAGGAAGTCCCCTCTGTTGTAAGTCGGGTCATTAGTACCCTAGTTTTGGTTACTCAAGCCTACATAATTGAGTTAGGATTAATCGAGCCTACATAACTAAGTCGAATATTAAGTGAACAGAAGAATATAAATAGAAGTCAGGATCTCCCCATTTCTATATACACAGACTCACCCAGTTGTGGTGCATGAGTGAGAGAGGAAGTGTTGGCACAAGAGAGAGAGATCAGTTGTTGGAGATCATCATTATGTTTCTGGGTTTTACTGCTTCCATTGGTGCTCATTCTATCTCTGAGGAAGTTGCGGGGTTTTTCCTTTATGGTTTCCTTTAGGATAAATCTTTGTGTCTATTGTCTCTTGTGATTAATTGTTGTGCATGTTATTCTCTCAAATAAGATCCTGAGATTATATTGCTTAAATGATAAAAATCTAACATGGTATAAGAGATAACCTAAGAAGAAGACACTATGCAGCTACACAACTAGGGATTCTTACTTTTTGGGTCTCTCTCAACAATCCATTAGCAAAAGGAGGCTAGGCTGACTCTCCATTGAAGGGCACATCTTTCTGTTGAAGCAGAATTTGGTTCCGGGCATTTTCAGTTTTTGTTGCGGGAAATTAGGGATTTTTACAAAAGAGGAATTTTTGAGTGAGCCCAACATAGAATTGCTCTCCTCATCAAAATCGAAGTTTAGAGTCCAAGGTCAAAGTTTTGGGTTGAGCATAACTCCGCGAAAGTGAAACCCTAATTTGACCCCGAGCTTGAAAAACCCTAAAATACTAAAACTGGTAGTTTTGTTACATTCTCTATATCTCGAGATTAAAGAAGGATCAGGAGCCGAAATTTTCAAAGAACGAAGATAAAATCCTGATGTGCCTTGTGTAAGAATTTCAACCTCAGATTAACTATATTTTGGGAGATATGATTCCTCCAAATCAGGGTTCCAACCTCTTCCAGGATTCATCCCTAAATAGGACACCTAGGGAGAATTGTTGTATATTGAGCTACGAAGGTCCAAATGCAATTTCTCTAGATGTTCCAAATAGGGAACGGACTATTCTTTCTGTGGTAAAAATGTCAGACCCCGAAGGTGAAACAGTGACACGTGGCAGTCCATACAAGTTCGCTATGATGAACAGTATTGAATTAATTCACCGTGGGAAAACTATCATAAGTCCCAATTGGTGAAACCAATTCTGATAAAACCTGTGGTGTTGCAAAGAGGATAGACGAGGATACCTCAGTACACAATTTCATACATAGAGGAGCATTACTTTCGGAGATACCATAGAAACAGTATCAAGCATTTCTGTAGAAGAAATGGAAAACTAGGGCTTCCTGTTCCGGGAGTTTTCCTCCATTGTTTTCAGAAAAGGAGTACATTAGACAGCTCCCCTTGAAGAGGTCTATCTTTCTATCCAATCAGAAGTTTGAAATTCTAATTTTTAAAAATTAGGGTTTCTCTAACAAACCCTAGATCAGCTAGATCAAGAACCAGGACGGACACCTCAAATCGGTAAGATCTAATCTTTCACTATTTATAGTTGAGGTTCTCATTTCAAGATGACTAATCACACCATCTTGATGACAGGCTTGGTGAAACTGAAAAATTCTGAGCATGGAAGTATAGGATTTCACTAGTTCTTGAAGAAAATGAATTAGACACCTACATAAGTGGAGAGGTTCCAGTTCCAGAGGGAGATGAGGCTAAAGTCTTACACAAAAAAGAACTTGGTCAAGGCTAAGAAAATCATTGTTGATTCAATCAAGGATCACCTTATACCACAAGTGTCTTCCCTAAAGACACCTAAAGAGATGTTTGATTCCTTGACCAAGCTATTTGAANGGAAAGATGACTTTGAGAAACCAGTTGAAGAATGCATAGACCATACAGTCATACTTTACAAGGGTCTCTCAAACAACTTGAAGCAGTGGATGAAGAAGAAGAAAATGCTGAAATTGTGATAACCACCTTGAATGGACTCCCAGGATCATGGGATTCATTCATTTGAAGAATGTACGCTAGAAGGAAGTGATTACCTTCAGCAGACTCTGGGAAGAGTGAACATAAGAAGAAGCTCGACTCATAATAAGAGAAGAGAAGATGGGAGCGACTGAAGATCTAGCTCTCATGAACCCTCAAGCGATGAGGAATATGAAGGACTCAATTCTCAAAGAACCTCTTATCCATCTTATCATTCAGATAAGAAATGATGTGGTTATGAATGAAGAAGATGATGAAGCTGAAGGATCAAGAAGGAGTCTACCCACAAAATGAATAAAGATAAGTATTCAATTGTCATTTCATGATAATATTTTGTTATGCATTTGTTTATATTCAGTTGATGTGTTATGCATGATAGAATATTTTCATTAATGACGGTATACTACTACTATGCATGTTATGGGTAAGTTGCCCATGGTGCTATACAACTCTCCATTGCTACTTATATAGAATGAAACCTCTTTGCTGACATATTGGATTAGTGCACAATCTCAATGATGTCAGGGTAGAGATGGAAAGCATCTAGGAAGTTTCCATGAGATATGGATGAATGTTGTATTGGCTAAAATAGTTGCATGATCGTATCTTTATGCATAAGAATTTTTCATTATTAATATGCCTAATGAAATGTTTCTAACCATACAACTAATGCATTTGACTTATAGGAAAGATCGCGTACAATCGCCTACAAGAATACAAGGATGAGACGTGTTTCGAAGAACAAGTGACGACAGTTCAAGAAATAATCCAAAATGAAGAACAGTATGACGAGGCCTCAAACACAGTGCAGTTATGTAACATTGTTGAGCGATATCATTGATGCAGATCCTTCCAGCTATGAAGAAGTAGCCAAGAAGAAAGGGAAGGAGAGTACCAATTCAAGAAGAATGAAGTCTAGGATACGGTATTGAGACCTGAAGGGAAGTCCACAGTGGATTTGCAAGATCTAGCATGCAGTAAATGGAAACATCGTGGGATATAAGGCAAGATTCATAGCACGAGTCTTCTAACGGAAAGAAGGCATAGACTACGAAGAGACATTTGCAGCCACTGGAAGATAAGACACATGACAAGCAGAATCATGTGTGAAAATGAAAGAAGGCCTTGTACGATCTTGAAGATCACCTAGAGTGATGAAGATCTTAACCTTTTCTACAAGGTTGAATATGAAATCCTATAGAGGATGACAAGCTCATAGATGGATGGGAGAAGAGCTTTTGAAAAGGTTCAAGATAGAGGATCTTGGTATCCAGTGAACCTAAATGGATACATAGAATATTAGTAGCAGAGGAAGCTACTTGTCACTCCAGTACATAATGTTTCAATGCATAGAGTACGAAAGGAAGAGGGAGAATGATGCTCTTCTTCAGAGGGAGTGACTGCAGAATATTTGAGGCTGACATGATGCGACACGATGGACATATTACTGATGACTCTAGGCTTTACTAAGAGTAAAGCGGATTCCAATCTTTACTTCAAGTTTGAAGGCGGAAGACCAGTGATGCTCCTGTTATATGTCGATGACTTGTTCCTAACAGAAAAGAGGAAATCATTAAAGTTGCAAGAAGGAGACTTGTTGTCGATCTCAAGATGAAGGACTTGGATATGATGCACTACTTTCTAGGAATGGAATTATGGCAGAGTACAAATGGAATCTCCCTGGTACAAGGGAAGTATGCAGTAGAGATCCTGAAGAGGTTTGGGATGATGGAATGCAAGGCCATGACCAAACCTATGGCATCGAACCTAAAGCTACTAAGTGATGCTTCATCAGAGTCGGTTGATGCTACAATGTATAGTCAGATGATTGGGTACTTGATGTACCTGACGAATACGAGACTAGATATTTACTTTGTTGTGAACACATTGAGCCAGTTCCTGATGGATCCTAGACATGTTCAACTGATTGCTGCAAAGAATATTCTGAGGTACCTGAAGGGTACAGTTGATTATGGGATCAAGTATGAGGCAAATCAAAAGGCTAACTTGGAAGGTTATGTTGATTCAAATTGGGCAGGCAGTTCCATTGATAGGAAGAGCACTTTGGGGTGCTGCTTCAATATGGGACGAGGTGTGATATCTTGGTTTAGAAGGAAGCAGTCCTGCATGACACTGAGTATAGCCGAAGCAGAGTATGTCACAGCTTGTTTGACTAGTTGTGAGGCAGTGTAGCTGAGGAAGCTACTATCTGATTTGTTTGATGACCAATTGGATGCTACTTGTATATATTTCGACAATAAGAGTTGTGTGAAGTTATCGGAGAACCCGGTGTTCCATGACAAGTTAAAGCATATCGAGATCAAATATCACTATATCAAGGATATGGTGCAGAGAGGAGTAGTGAAGCTCCAGTATTTTGCGACAGACGAGCAGATAGTTGATGTGTTGACCAAGCCATTGGCTAGAGTGAAGTTTGAGTACTTCAAGGAGAAGCTTGGTGTTCTCCATATCAAGGTTCCTTCCAAGAGGAAGTGATGAGTCTGTGTGCCTTTCTGACATGTTGGTAGGATTGGTTCCTCCCATGGTCAGATGTAAGTGCAAGGCATTCTAACATGGTGGTAGGTTGGGCCTCCCATGGTCAGATGTAAGTGCAGAGCCATTCTGACATGGTGGTACAATGGGCCTCCCATGGTTAGATGTAAGTGCAAAGCCATTCTGACATGGTGGCAGGCTGGGCCTCCCATGGTCAGATGTAAGTGCAGAGCCTTTCTGACTGGGTAAGATATAAGTGTTGAGCCTTTCCGACATGGTGCCAGGTGGGCCTCCCATGGTCGGATGTGAGTGTTGATCCTTTTCGACATGGTGGCAGGCTAGGCCTCCCATGGTCGGATGTGAATGCTAAGCCTTTCTGACATGGTGGCAAGATGGGACTCCCATGGTCGGATGTGAGTGCTGGGCCTTTCTGACATGGTGGAGGGTTGGGCCTCCCATGGTCAGATATAAGTGCTAGATGAGCATTTCTGACATGCTGGCAGGTTGGGCCTCCCATGGTCATATGTGATTGTTGGGCCTTTCTGACATGGTGGCAGGCTAGGCCTCCCATGGTCAGATGTGAGTGTTGGGTGTTCCTTTTTGACATGGTGGTGGATGTGTTCCTCCCATGGTCATATGTAAGTGTTGGGCGCGCCTTTCTTACTAGGTCAAATATAAGTGCTGAAGAAGATGAATACTTTCCTAGAGGCTAGGCCTACAACCAGCATGAAAAAGGGCTGGCTCTGTATAACTTCCTGTGGCAAGTAGAATTGAGAGATAACACCAATTCATCGAGATAGCGGAGTAGTAATGATGATGATCCAGTGATGATCTAGCTTTGATGATGATCCAGCTTTGATTATGATCCAGTGATTATCTATCTTTGATGATGATCCAGTGATGATCCAGTAATGATCCAGCTTTGATGATGATCCAGTGATGATCCAGCTTTGATGATGATCCAGAGAAGAAGACTTGTGTTGATGAATTGTTTCAAGAGAATACCTTCCTAGTTAAGAGGGAGTGTTGATGTATTTGTAACTTCGAAATGTATTCACTTGTATATATTGTATTTCATTGGTCACCGATGCTCCTATCGAGAGAATCACTTGTATTTATTTATACCGCGATGTTCCTATCGGGAGAATTACTAAAATTCATGAGGAAGTCCCCTCCGTTGTAAGTTGGGTCATTAGTACCCTAGTTGTATTTACTCGAGCCTACATAACTGAGTCAAATATTAAGTGAATGGAAGAATATAAATAGAAGTGAGGATCTCCTCATTTCTATATACACACACTCACACAACTGTAGCGCATGAGTGAGAGAGGAAGTGCTGGCACAAGAGAGAGAGATCAACTATCGGAGATCATCTTTATGTTTTCAGGTTTTACTGCTTCCATTGGTGCTCATTCTATCTAGGAGGAAGTTGCGGGGTTTTTGCTTTATGGTTTCCCCGAGGATAAATATTTGTGTCTATTGTCTCTTGTGATTGATTGACGTGCATGTTATTCTCTCAAATAAGATCCTAAGATCATATTTCTTAGATGATAAAAATCTAACATGGGGGTGACAATACATTTGTTTTAAAACATCATGATGGGGTTCAGCTAAAAGGAGGCCCTGTCAATGGGACATTTCTGAAGCATTATATGTCCTAGAAATGGAAGGTAATTTTTGTACCATGGATTGTATATATTTATTTAATTTGAGATCAGTACAAATGGTGAGCTGAGAGATTAGAATCCCGGAGAGAAGGCCCTAAGATCTGAGGTGTTTCCATTTTCCTTTATTTTATATATGCAAAAAAAGAAAAAGAAATTTTTTTTTTTAAGTTTTGTAAGAAATAAAAATAGGAAATGGTCTGCAGGTTCTTTGCTACCTCACAGGGAGGATAGCATCCCCAGTTGGATACAGCTGTTAGCACCATTTCTGGTTAGCAGTTGGGAATGGGGAAGGCCTGACAAAATATAAGTAAGAGCTAAAAAATTCATTATGTCACCTGAAGATATATAGGAAGGGGCTTGGAAATAATGAAAGGGGACTATTTCTAAGTTGGAAATTATATATTCGAAGAAAAATCGTAGCTTAACCTTAGAAATAAGTTTCAATTGAAAAATACGGCCCCGTGTTATCTCATGGAAGAATTGTAGATGAATCCATTGGAAAAAGTTGCAAGGTAGGTATAAATTTGGTTGACAGCAGAATGGGTTAAAAGGTAGCATAGATCTTCGGTTAGATGAAATAGGGAAAGAAGATCTATGGCTAGGAAGTATTTCGTCGATGGGACATGCACGAAAGGAACTTATCCAATCGGGGGGGAAATTAAATCCAACACAAATCAACGGTAGAGATCTAGGCAGAGGAATGATTGACGGCTTGCATTCATTCCGTTGGGTGAACATGCACGGAAGATATAAGTTTTGAAATTAGCAGAAAGTAGTACAAGGTACATATTTCAATGGTCGAGATGGAGGTATGATCAAGATCAAGGGATCATATTTATTTCGCTGATGAAAGATGGGGTAAAGAGAATGTGCGAACTAGAGGAATTCATTAAGGGTACTGCATGATCAAGGGTGCATATTTGATTGAAGAGATATCTACGGCTTAGGATTGTTCCGTTGAATCAACATACACGAATAAAATTGAAGGGATCCTCAGCGGAATTCATTAAATGGGAGCGAAAACGAAAGTCCGAGATTGACGAAGGTTCATATCTACAATGGAGAATCACTCCACTAGGAGAAGATGCACACTTTTTGGATAACCAAATCTGAGCGAAAAATTAAAAGGCGAAATTGATTAACAGTGGAGATTTGCAAGGGATAAGATCAATGGTTGAGTGTTAATCTGCTAAAGAAAAGTGCAGTTAAGTTATGATGTGAACAGGTGATGTTAAAGCAAGGAAAAGATATACGGTGGAAAATGAATCAAAGGTGGATCTATGTCTATGATTAGTTCCGATGTTGAAAGTTACAGGAGAGATAAGGATGGATGATATAGAGGGAATGAGATAGCATGGTTAAACAACGATCAAGATCAACGGCTTAGAATGAAGGACACTACATCTACGGATAGGAAAAGATTCAACTAAACAAGATGCATGGCCAATAAGGGAATAAAATAATATAAAATCAAAAGCACGTGGATATGGACTATTTTTCTTTTTATGCATTGGAAAGCGAAAGCTCACAACTGTCCGAAAGAATCCAACTCAGACGAATATCTTGTCCACTTGTCATGTAACCGAGTAGGTCATTTTCCTCTTACAAAAATCTATTTAAATGGACAGTGTAGAGGGAATGGAGGCTCAAACATTGGAATAGCAGAAAAAGGAAGAGGTTTTTGAAGACAAGGATTGTGAGGTTTCTGACACAATACTATCCATTAGTTTGGTAGACCTCTTGAAAAACAAATTAAAAGTACTTAAAGATCAAGGAATAGAGGTCCATGAAGTCTTTCAGTGTTATTTCCAATTTTTCTGAACCGAGCAAACCCTAAACTTTCCCGTATTTATTGATTGGTGTGCCTGTAATTATTTTTCGTCCGATAATAGTTTGCTAAGTCCAAAATCCTTTGTCATGTCAGTCCAATAATAGTTTGAGATACATTTGTTGTTCATGCTACTTTCACCCAGTTTTCTAAAGAGTTTAGTTAAGAAAGTCTAATTCGGTTATTTAGAGAAGCTATTGTGGAGAAGAAACAAGCTTTCTTTAATACTTGTTTCAAACCTGATGTAACCATACAGAACCAATCCTTCCCAGTGGAAACAAGTCTGTTTAATGAGGAAACCCAGTCTGTTATTTCATTTATGAGTCAGTTTCTAGGTCTAGACACTAACAGGCATGTCGCTAAGTCCCTAATGAGTATGTTATTCAATATCAGTACTAGTCAAGTTGAGACAAGTGAGTCGAGTCAGTCTTGTTTCCTTAAATTTCATGAGTTCTTAGATGAGAGTATTCACTCACAGTTAATGAAATTCCCCAACACCATATTTTTTAGATTCGAGACCTATTTGGTAAAAATGTTCTTATTCTTCGATGAGGAGAACCTATAGTTTCTATAGATGGTTCTCACTGATGAAATGAGCAGAAATTTTGGAAAATATATGAACTTTCTTATGGCTGAGGTATATAAGGTGTTTTTCTAGCAAACGTTGCCCAGGGTGCTACCTCTTATGAAAGAAATGTTGAAATTTTCACTTGAGAAAACAATTGGAGACTGGTTCTTGCTAGAAGAAGGTACAGTAATCAGAGTGTATGGATTTTTTCATCAACCTTATAATTTATTTGCTTTCTTAACTCCCAGGATATTGGACTTAGAGTTGATCAAGAAGAAGCTCATTGTTGAGAATGAGCACTTTATCAATTTTAAGAAGTCATATTAAATCAAGTTTCCATGGGTAGTTGGCCCATTCATTATAAAGAGTAAAGTTGCTTTGTTTGCAGTGGAGAGTCTACTGAAGGAGATGAGGTTTCATACTGTTGCAGCTATCAGTTATGATCCTCACCATGTCATATCAATAAGAGGATAAGTCAATAAAAATAGACCCTTTGAGCATCAATAAGTTGAAGTCCTAGTCGAGAATTCCAACTGGTTGTATTATCCTCAAGCGACACAAAATGATGAGGATATGCAGCAGGGATCTACTTCTCCAATGAAAGATGCCAATGCCACACAGACTGATCCTATGGCATACAAGATAAGATACTCAAACGAAAAGATATATTTCCTATATATATGAGATTAAGAGGTACAATTACAACTCACTGACCCAAGCACACATAACTAATATAACCATACTAATGACAATTACAACTAATGGAGAAAAGACATAATGTACCACAATATAGGGGGAAATGTGTCCTTAGGTATTAACATGCCCCTCCCCTTCAAATGAGATTTGTCCTCAACGCTTGATTAGTTATGGATGCTTCTATGTGAAGCACTCATATTCCCATGTTGAATGTTCAACTGAAAGGTTATTCCACTTGATGAGGTACTCAGTAATATCCCAAATTCGTAGTTCTTTGGTCCTTATTTCAATGATTTGTTCAGGTTCCAATATGAGTTTTCCTTCTTCATCAAGCTCAAGGAAAATTGTTTGAAATGGGATCTTTACCTCCTATTACCTTCTTTAATAAAGAAACTTGTTAAAATGGATGCACTCTTGAAGATGTATGGAGCTCCATACTACCAATCTTCTACAACACTTTATAATGACCATAATACTAGGGTGTTAATTTATTGTCCTTATTTAGTTTCTTGAAGAACATTTGCTTATAATGTTGTAGCCTAGAAATACCCAATCCCTTCTTCGAAACTCCTTTCATTCTCATGTTGATCGGCTCGTTGTTTCATCATGTTTTGTGGCACAGTCCTTAAGTATATGAAGAACTTCTTGCTAGTGCTCTATGTGATCTTCCATGGCTTGAGTTTTAGATTTTCTTGTTAAGAAAGATGTGATAGATCGCGGCTAGTACCCATAAAGTGCCATAAATGGAGACATTTTTATGATGTATGGAAAGAATTATTGTACAACCATTCTGCCAAATATAACCATTCCACCCATTGTGTTTGTTTATCATAAGAAAACCAATGAAGACAGCCTTCCAAACATTTGTTTACTATCTCAATTTTTCTATCAGATTGAGGATAATAAGATGAATCATGAGCCAATTAGGTACCCAAACAAGAAAATAATTCAAACCAAAATTTTTCCCTGAAAATTGCATATTTATCACTTATAATAATCTTCGGATATCCATGTAACTTTTGAACTGTTTCCATAAATGTTGTAGCTACTGTACTTGCATTAAAAGGGTGAGAAAGTGCACAAAAATGTGCATATTTCATGAGTCTATCAACAACCACCATAATAGCATTCTTTATGTTTGACTTACGTAGACATGTGATAAAATCCATTGAGACTTCCTCCCAGTGCTGGTAAGGTATATCTAATGGTTCTAGAAGTCCTAGGGCCTTAACTATTTCAACCTTATTTTGTTGGAAAACCAAGCTTTCTTCCATGAACCTTTGAAGATTATATTTAATACCTTCCCAAAAAAATCCTTCTTAACCTTTTTGTAAGTTTTCAAAAATCTAGAATGCCCACCCATAGAAGAGGTTGGTGATTCCGAGAGAACCTTTTGTTTGAGTTAGGAGTTTTTGCTTAAATATAAGATATCCTTATACCATAGTGATTCATCTTTCCACACAAAATTATCTAACACATTGGTATCATTATGCATCTTTTGAATAAGATTACACACAAATAGGTCATTTTTCCATTCTTCACTTGCTGCTACTACCCAATTGAGTTGTAGAATGGAAATTACACAAAGTAATGCCCCAACATCTTCATCTTTTCTAGAAAGCGCATCTGCCGCCACATTTTGTTTCCCTTTTCGATAGATGATTTCAAAGTCATATCCCAACATCTTGGTTACCCATTTTTGTTATTCTTCCAAAGATCGCCTTTGTTCCGAGAAGTATTTAAGACTGTGATTATTTATTTCGAGCTTGAATTGCCTACCTATTAGGTAAGGATGCCATTTCTTAAGATCATGTAGTATTTCCAACATTTCCTTCTCATAAATGGGCTTCTGTAAGTGCTTTCCCTTCATTGGATGACTTGTGAAAGAAATCGAGTGTCTTTTAGCATTAGAACAGCACCAATGTTATCTCCTAAAGCATACATTCCACAATAAAGGTTTTTGGGAAGTCTGTTGTGCCCAAAATAGGATCTTTGCACATTACCTCTTTAAGTTGTTCAAAAGATTGAGTTGCCTCTGGAGTCCAAGATAATGCATTTTTGTTCAATAATGTTGTTAGAGGTGCTTCTATTCTTCCGTAGTTTTGAATGAACTTATGGTCGTACCCTGTCACACCTAAGAATCCTTGAATATTCTTCAGGGTTTTGGGAATCGGTCAGTCCATCATTTCTTGAATTTTGTTGCGTTCTACCTTGATACCTTCATGAGATACAACATGACCCAAATACTCTACCTCCTTTACCCCAAAGAAACATTTGCAAGGTTTTTCATATAGTTGTTTCTCCTTTAGAAGTTGTAGTCCCCTGTTAATATGTTGAACAAGCTCTTCCCAAGACTTGCTATAGATTAGAATATCATCAAAGAATATTAGCAAAAATTTTCAAAGGAAAGGCTTGAAAATGGAATTCATCATACCTTGTAATGTGAAAGCCGCATTCATGAGACCAAATGGCATGACCAGATTCATAATGACCTTCATGAGTTCTTAATGTTTTTTTTGGGATGTCGTCATCCTTCATTCTAATATGATGATACCCAAAACAAAGATCCAACTTTGTGATGAAATTTGCTCCATGTAATTCATCTAACAATTCATCAATGACAAGAATGAGAAACTTATCTTTAATGGTGATCTTGTTGAGCTCTCTAGAATTTGGACACATGGCATGATCCATCCGACTAGTGAACCATTACCACTGATACAAAGTAAGAACTTTTGCTAGGACTAATTATGTCAGCCTCTAACACTTCAACCATACGCTCAATTTCACTTTTCTTTCCATAGGGGTATATGTAAGGTCTGATGTTAGGAGGAACACTTTCTGGAATTAGGTGAATATTATGATCGAAATCTAGAACAAGTGGAAGACCTTTTGGAATATCTTCAAATACCTTGGAATTGTTGGGCGTTGAAATTACACTTTTTTCCTTACTATGTTTATCCCTTTCTCCTATTTTGGTCTCCTACTTACAACTAAATCTTTACCCTTTCCACGAAAACAAGAATGAATTCATAACGTATAAATCATTTTACTTATTTCATTAATGCTTGATTTTACTCATAGTTATGACCTTTAACGTTCATCTACACTAATTTGTCATTAGTTCATAAGAAAGGTTCAGAATCTGTAGGTGTCCCAAGTATAAAAACTCATTGCATTCGCAAATGGATGATGTCTGGCATCAGTTTCTCGTTTGATGATCTAGTCCAAACTATTGATGAAAGAATCTCGGCTAACTTTCCATGCATCTAGTTGAAACTGCTCGAGTATCTTTCCTCGTTGGCTGGAACATGATTCGGCCTATGAAACAATTCGAATTAAAAGCTCATTTATTGTTGTGAATTGATCTTATGCAATGTAATAATAGTTGTAACAGTTCTTGTTTAATTCGGTATCCTAAAGATCGTATATCTTCATGGATTCCCAATACTGATTTCCATTTTTTGTATAAGTATGAACAGGAAATTGGAGCCAGGGGTTGGCAATTTGATACATATTATAGCAAAGGAGACTGTAACTGTATTTAGATCATTCTAATAAAAGGAACAGCAATTCTCAATATTATTTTGTTGTAGATTTTGTTAATCCTTCCCCAGCATCTTTATTCGAAGTCCAGGGCTCGCCTTATTATAGAGTTGTTGGAGGTCGTAGATGTTTTAGTTTAGTTATTTTCGTTTAGTGTGGTATTTCAATGTGATGCATCCATAGACAGCTGCAACAACAGTAATTAAACAATTGCCTTATTATATTTTCCTTTGGCTTGTTGTAATAGTGTGGTGTGACAGTCGATTGTGTAGGATAATCATTTCCTTTACGCAAAGTGTGTTAATTAGTACTAGTTGTTATAGACATACTCGGCTCCTGTGTAGTATTATCATTTGTCTTTCTTAGAGTTTGTTGAATTAGATAGATCATTGCTTTTATGAATTGGTTGTTTTGATTGAGGGTTTGTGATTGTTCTAATTTGGTAAAATAGGATTTAACTTTCTACAAAAGTAATTCTAGGTTGGTTCATTCTTAGATTATAAGTCGCAAGATTGATATTGTAGGAATCAGAAGTCATTTACAGTTCCTAAAATAATGATTTAATTTGGTTTTCTACAGGAAGCTGAGTTTACTAAACATTTATGAGGATTGAATGATTTGTATTTTATTCATCGGCTACTGAAAATGTGTATGCATATATTTTGCTAGTTACCTAAATAAACAGACTTCCCTAGGTTGATAATTTATATTGAGCACTCTGCTTGTTACGAAAATTAATGACTATATAGAGTGACCAACATTTTGGCATCGTTGTTGGGGAAGGTAATAGATAGACATATTTAGTAGTTGATTGGTTCAATTTTGTTTTAGCAGTTCTGATTTTTGGGGTGCAGGGGCGATAAGACGCAAAGAAGAGTTGTGTGTCCTTCAACAGACCAAATGGGTTCCTACCCTAAGGATTAGGTATGATTAATAAGCTTGCATGAATATAAGAAGAACTCAACGGGAAATCCCCAGAACCCCCCAAAGCACTAATTTGGCAGGTGGAAGAAGTCGTGGATATAACCCATGCCTAGGAAGACAGACATTTATTGATGAATTAATCGTCGGAGCTAATTCTTATATTGGATCCCTATATCAAAGATCATCATCTGTAAGAAGAAGTCATGTTCCTCCTAGGCTAGATACATCAGTGTCAACTGTGGAGAGACCGGCAGGAGCCGCGACACCATCTGGTGGCCCTATGGAGTGGACTCTAGGGGATATGGGAAGTTATGTGAGGGTAGGTGGACCAGAGGAGGTCTATCGAATTACCAGGGAGGAAGTTACTAAAGAAGAGTGGATGCAGTTTCGACAGGAGTTTGAAGATCATAATAAGCGATAAAATCGAGAGGAAGAGGTAATCATGAATAAAGAATGTCACCATGATGATCATGAAGAATTAGTAGGGGAAAATGATAATGATAATGGTGACCTTCAGCATGAGGAGACAATCGCCACTCTTCAGTTCCATATTCGATAAACAACTGGACAGGCCCTGTTATCACCCAATAATTTTCCTATGGTTGTGGTAGGAGAATTACTGGAGTAACCATTTAAAACCAATCTTTAGACTCTATTCTAGCCTATACAGTCAGAGAGGGCTCTCTCTTTGTCACAGGGTCATTCACATACACATAGCTTTAAACAATCATTGAGAAGGATAGATTTATGAGGGGAAGGGTTATTTGAAATTTAAAGAGTGCAAGACAAACAAACAGACAGCGCCATTGGGAAATGGAGTCAAAGCCTGAAACATCCAAGGGCTTACAGCATAATGACTATTGATAACATTCGTAATATGAGGAAAAGTAAGTATTAATTTTCAGCAAAATATCTTTGAGAGATGGGAGGGGGAAATTAGAAGGAGCCCAATGAGACAAAAGGCACTTATCTGTGGATGAATCTTCTGAAACACCTTTAGTAGAAGCAAGAATAAAGGCTAATAACTGAAATGGAGCATCTAATAGAAGATGAATTCGAATACATTTACCATAAACACAAACAAATGCATTATATGATACAGGGAGTGCTTAACAGAGAACGAATTGCTTGCATGCAACTAGAAACGTATTAGCAGAAACTACACAAACATGGAAATGAAGCATACAGGGGAACACAGACTGAACACTCAACACCGTGATGAATCTTAGACACACATGAAATACTTTGCATTAGTACTTCCAAGAAAATTTGCAGAGCTACAAAACCAAGCAAAGAGGCTTCAAAATATGAATGTTGAACCCCCCTTTGTTTCCTCTATTGAGGTCACATTTATAGTTTAATTTTATCCTAAGACGAATCTCAAAGCAAAGCATCAAAAAATCAGTTTACATAATGGGAATCAAACCCGCACACAATAAATCCTAATAATTTTTGAGTTGGAATATTCTCCATGATCACAAAACAAATTAGGAAAGCACCTTGGGATGCGTGTGATGGATCAAAAATGGAAAACCTTGACATCTGGAACTCTGGCTCGCTTTATGAAAACAATTGTTCAGAGCATCTCCGAATGGCCTGCAACAATTTCATTCATCCTTCCATCTTCAACTAGCAAAAACGATTCTAGATGTATATTTCAATCATACCCGCATCTCAACCATCCAATGGTTCAGCTCTAACCCAATTTTGCAATCCTCCATTGTGATTTATCCCTTGCTTGTTCTCATTGTGAAATCATCCTGAACCGTCAATCAAGAATCCATCTAGATCTCCACCATTCAAATGTGTAAGGCCTACCTGATTTCGCATCCAAGAAAATTTTATTCTGTCGTGCATGTTGTGGTTGCAAAATGAATAACCACCGTATATATTCAACTCTGATTATTCTCGACCGTCCAATGGTACGGCTTCTACTTGATTTCGCAGTCTTTTAACCTGACTTGTTCCCTGCACATGTTGCCATTTTCTGCACTGTTGATCCTATGTAGAATCTTTCTGAGCCGTTGATATGAGATCAAAGTTACGGGATGCAGATTGCGGAAAGCAGACTTCCGGCTTTCTCGAAGCTCAATTTTGATCTTTCCGCTCCCACTGTATCCTTCCACCCTTTACCTTTCCGCGGCATTGATTTCCTTTGGATTCATCCTTAGCTGTTGATTTGAGATCAAGCTACGGCCTGCGAAAAGCAAAAGTCAAGATTTATGCTTTCATGATGCTAAATTTTTATATTTCTGCTTTCTGCCTTTCTGCTCCCTTCTAGACCGTTGATCTATGCGGAAGCCCTCTGAACTGTCGATCTTACGGGTTGGTGCAAAGCAGAATTCTAACTTTTACAGCAAAATTTCTGTCCTTTCCACATTTCTCCTTTTTACTCCTGCCCTTTTTCTTTCCGAGACATTGATTTTTTACGGAAGCTTTTCGAACCGTCGATCTTGCAAATCACGAAATGCGGAATTTCAACTTTTTCGCAACCAAAACTCTGTATTTTCGCTTTCCACCTTTCTCCTTTCTACTCTGATCTTCCCAGCCCTTGATCTTCGGCGGAAGCTTTCCGAACCATAGATCTTGCAGAAAGAAGAAAGAGGGACTCTAAATTTTTATGACCAAATTTTTGTATCTTCCGCTTTCTGCTTTTTTCCTTCCGCAAAATAGCGGAAGGCAGAAATTCCAACTTTTGTAACCAAATTTTATCCCTTTCTGCTTCCTCCTTTTTAATTCCCGCCTTTTCTGGACCGTTGATTTATACCGGAGTCATCCTTGAACGTTAGATTTTGGATTGCAAAAAAGGGAACTCGGGTTTACCATCTTTCACAGCCAAATTTTTCCCTTTCCGCTTTTCTGCTCCCGGTTTTTCCTTGGCGGAAATGATTTTCAGCCTTCGATCTTCTCCATTGTGCATCTAGGGCATCCATTCAAGTCAACTTTTAACCTTGATTGGATTTTTGATACCAGGCTCATTTCCAAGGTCATGCCTAAGGGTGTTTTCAATGTTTTCTTTGCTTTCGACTAGGACCGGCTCCTTCAGAACCTGCATCAACACTCACTCATGTTATATGACATAGGAAATTTTTTACCTTACCCATCATTTTCACTAGCTTATCCTTTTGCAGAGGAATTAGAGTCGGCACATTTGTAAAACTATTCAAATTTTAGCACAAGTGCTAACAAAACCCTATGACAAATATTTCACCTTCAGTACTACCAAACTTTCATGGGAAGTCTATCGAGGATCTAGATGAATTCCTCTTCAATTTCTACAGTCTTTGTCGAAGTTATGACTATATCTCTAGTGAGCATAAATTGAAATTATTTCCTTTCACCTTGAAAGATAATTCCTTATGATGGTTTATGAGTTTGGGTGGCGAAATTGTTACAAAGTGGGATCAGAAGAAATAGGTATTTCTTGCGAAGTACCAAGAATATTGCAGAACGAAGGATAAGAGAGAAAGAACTATTAAGATGGTGCAGAAAGATGATGAAGTTTGGAGGATTTTGTGGAGTGGCTTATGTATAATGTGTAGAGATTAGGCCATACCACTATTTGAATGGATGTCCTCAAGATTATTTTGATGCGTGGATTAAGAGAAGACTGCATTGACATGCTTAATCTGTTAGGGAAGGGAGACATCTCCAAGAAACCTTTCGATCATATTGTGGACTTATGTCGGTGATACTCTAGAGGTTCTTCCAAAACCAGTACGTCTTCTCATGAGCACATAAGTCAGCTAATGGAGGGGCTACTCGGCCAGAGATAGGAAACCTTCTCAAGAATTTTAAAACTGACATGATGAGTTCCATTTCTTCGCAGCTAGATTTCATGAGAGAAAACTAGAAACAAGCAATCAAAGATCTAGTACTTGGGGTATTCTGCCCTAATTGTAGGAAGAAGCACCCACTAAGATAGTGCCCGCTTGATAAGGTGTAGGTATGTGGTCTGCGTGAATTAGAACATGACACTAATTATTTCCCTTCACTGCCAAAGGACAAAGCAGTCTTTCAAGCCTCCTCCACTATGGACACGGAGCAGGCCTACTTCATCTCGCAGAAGAATTCGTGGCAACCTCGGATTCCAATTATAAATTATGAGCCTACACCTTTCAATTCTTTGAATAATGTTAATAATCAATTTCCTCCACAATAATCATATCCTAATACACAGTGGCACCAACCTTTGCAACCTGCAATGCAATATCTGACCCCTTGGACTTCATGGGGACCACATCCAAACCAACAAGCCCCTTGGTCTCCAGGATGAAGAAACCCTTATCCAAGGAACCAGTTTCCCCATAATCGGGCATCCTATCCACATTATCAGCATCCGCAACTGCAACTCTCCAATAATGCTACACCAATGGGTGCACCACTCCGTCCTCAACTGCCTGCTCAACCTAATCCCAATCCTAATAATAAGGCAGTGCAACAATTCAAAACCTCCAATATGCTAGCTTATTCCATTTCCCCTCTCTCTCATAATGATTTACATTTATGATTAGGGAGGGTAGTGGAACCAATATTCATTGAGAATTTTCCATCCCATATGGTCGAAGAGGGAATGAATCAACGATTTGGAAATTCATTCAGTTCAGCAATCCCCATTATTGAGGATGTTGAAACACCAGTTGAAACATCGATTGAAACACATGATGAAACATCAACTGAGACACTTGCAGAGACACGTACTAAGACTCAACCTACAAAGTTTTTGAGAGAACGGTTGTATCATGTATGATTATCCTTGCAAACAAAAAATGGAACAACCTTGTTTCAACCTTTTAGGAGAATTGAAAAATCTTTATGTGAAGATTACATTATTACAAGCCCTACATGATGTACCTATCTACGCCAAGACTGTTAGAGATCTAGTTGTAAAAAAACTAGGAAGGAAGCCTAAGGATCCTCCTAGAGTGCATGTAGTGGGTAATTTATCTGAACTTATGATGGGGAGGCCTCCACTGGCTAAATACGATGACCTAGGCAACCCCATTGTCATAGTATATATATTGGGAAGACCCAGATCCCTAATGTTTTGGTTGATTTAGGTGCTTCAATAAATGTTATGACCATTAAGACTGTAAAGAAATTGGGACTTGATGATTTCAAGCCTACCCCAACCATATTAGAAATGGCTGATAGCTCCACTATCAAACTTAAAGGAATCCTGGACGACCTAGTAGTCTCTGTTGACTCATGGGAGTACCCTACAGACTTTGTTGTTTTACAACCCAGGTCACAACTAGGGGGATACCCATTAATCTTAGGAATACCATGGCTAACCACAGCAGATGCATGCATTAGCTGTAGATCAGGGCCCATGAAAATTTCTGATGGAATTGCTATCAAAAGCCTAACCTTATACCCTCCATTCAGACCAAGATTGGATGCTAAAATTCCATTATGGATGGACTTGGAAAAGGAGGAAGGTACTCAACCATTGCTGACAATTGGGAGGGCCCTGAATTTTAAAACAGAAACTGAGGATGACACCATTTGTAGTTTTACGGGCATGCTAGCAGGTTTCCTGAGGGCTAGCCATAGGAACAAACCCTCACGGGTCCGCCTGTTAGGGTACCCGAGGGTTTGGTCGCAGGCTAAGCCCTCACGAGTCTACCTGTAAAGGATACCCAAGGGATAGCCACAGGCTAAACCCCTCACAGGTATGCATGCTAAGGGTTCCCCAAGGGAAGAGAGAGGGTCTAGCCCTCACTAAGGCCGCCTGAAAGAAGAGAGGGGTGGCCCGTGGATATTAGGGATGCCCATGAAAACTTTCAGCATTCCTGTGAAAACTTGTAGTTGTCCGGTGTGTACTTGAAGCTGCCCGTGAGAGGAGGAAAAAGAGGAGTTAAGGTGAATACCCTAGCTCATAAAACAACGGTTGCAATTTTGACAATGAAACCTTGTTTTAGGGTTTTACTTCAGTAAGTGACAATGCCCTAGCTAGACTCATCCATGCTATGGCATAATCATAAAAACTTTCTTCTTCCAAAACCTGTGAGATCTTTTGTTGGAGCAACTTCACCTATGAGAGCAAGAGTGTCTGTAATAATGAAATGGATTGATCTTATTTTATATCCTTTGAGTCACCTGTAAGTGGACCAAAATTAGAAAGAACAAAATATTATTATTTTATTCTTTTCTAATTTGGCTTTTTCCTTTAGTGGTACTAAAGCTCTTTTTGCACTTTCACTTTTACACCTTAGTGGTACTAAGGGTCTTTATGTATTTTAGACTTTTGCTTTAGCCTTCTTCAAGTGCCTTGTGGTCAATACAAGTGGTCAAGGTGGTATTTCATCACCACTAAAAGCACATCATCATAAACAGAGAGAATTACTAATGATTTTATCTCACACTCGTGTGATGCCAAGATCAGGTACTGAGATATCTTAACCAAGGGTAGCTAAGCCTTGGAGAAGATCACAAAGCACGATGATTGAGGGTCAGAGTGTCACACATGCCTAGACCTGGTCTAGGGCTTATAGCGTCTTCCTTGTAACATACCAGGTGCCTCAGCCATAGGCTACATAATTTTAACCTGGTCAAATACTTGGAAACCGACCAAGCACCTCCATTCTCTTGGAGAATGGCCCTCAGCCCCGAGCTGAGTCCCTATCCCGAACTAGGTAAATTCCTGGTAATAAACTAGGTTCCTCCATTCAAAAGAATGGTCACTTAGCTCTATGTTGAGTCCCCAGTGCTAGACTGGTTCCACATCCTGGTCCCAGACCAGATGTCATCATTCAACAGAATGATCACTCAACTCAAGGTTGAGTCCCCCAGTGTTGGACTGGTTTCATATCATGGTCCCATACCAGATATCCCCATTCAATAGAATGGTCACTCAACTCTAGGTTGATTCCACACCCTGCTCCTAGACCAGGTGTCTCCATTCTCCTAAGAGAATAGCTCTCAATGCTGCTCAGAAAAATCAACACTCCCTCTCAGCGAGAGAGGCATTATCTTCCATGCCAAGCTTGTCACGAAAGTATACGAACTTTGATGTTGTCAGAGGCTTGGTTCATCCATACGAATGTACTGCAACTTCATAGCACCTCTCTGTACTAGGTATCTGATGAAATGATACCTCATTTCATTGTGTTTCGATCTATCATGAAACACTAGGTTCTTCGAAAGCTTTATGCAACTCTGATTATCGCAGTGGATCATCATTGAGTCAAGAATTCCCCTGAACAAATCAGATAGAATTTTTCTGAGAGAAACTGCTTCCTTGCAGGCATCACTTGCAGGAATATACTCTCCCTCAACTGTACTCTGAGCTATGGAAGCCTGATTCCTATTGGACCAAGAGATCATTGCAGATCCCATACTGAAGCAGTAACCAGAGGTGCTCTTCTGGTCTACTATGCTGCCAGCCCAATCTGAATATGAATATCTAGATAATAATACTTAACTGCTGGAAGTATACCAGATCCCATAAGCAATAGTACCTCACACACACCTGAGTACGTGTTTGGAAGCTACTAAGTGTATGTGCTTCGGATCGAACATGAACTAACTTATATCATTCACTATGTAACAGATGTTCGATCTTGTATGCACAAGATACATCAAGGATCCAATAAGATGTATGTACAGATTAGAGTCCACACTCTGTGAAATGGTAGTTGAGTCACGCAACTTTGTCAAGCTGGTAGTCATGGGTACGGCCATGGACTTGTAGTCCTACATCCCAAATCTCTGCAAGATGTCCACTGCATACTTTCCTTGTGTCATGAATATCTCGCCTGGATTTTTCTAGACCTCAAAGCCAAGGAAATAATGCATCAACCCAAGATCCTTCATCTCGAATTCAGAGGTAATCTCCCTCTTACACTGGCATATCAATTGTTCGTCACCTATGAGAAACAAGTCATCTACATATAGAACAAGTATCAAGAGTTGATTATGAACAACCCTAAAGTACGACTTAGAATCAGTTGTACTTTTGGAAAACCCCAAGCTGTGGAGAAATCTATCCATCCTCGCATACCAAACTCTCAGATCTTGTTTCAGTCCATACAAGGATTTCTTCAGTTTACACATGTAACACCCCAGTTTTGACCCCGTTGCATTAGATGAATATGATGTATATATTGTAAATGATCATGGTGTGGAGCTCAAGAACAAGGCCCCACCATTGATTGGTTATGCTATGTTTCAGGTTGAAAATTTGTCACCGATGGTATATCGGGGCATGCGGAATAGATATTAAGTTTTGTCATCATGTACATATGCATATTTAATTAAATGAACCTGACCAGCTACGATCGCGGAAACTAAATTGAGAAGGGGCATGATTTTCACAAGGATAAGGGTGGAGAAATTGTCAACCTTGAGCCATGAGGGAAAAACCCATGTGTCACCTTCCTTTGTTTTATCCAACCACCTCCATTAAGAATTGCTGCTGGTGGTTGAGGCAGTTATTGTTTTTGGGAGTGGAGTGGGAGGACTATTATTCCTTGCCCATCCGCATACTCCAACATCAATGGAACCTCACGATGGGAGAAGAATGACTACGCCTTCATTCATTCACTCCACTGTGCGTTATCTCCACGGTCTGTTCATCCATGCGCATAAGGGGAGTTGTTCATCCTCACGCACTACAGGGACGCCATTCTTGCCTTGGCTGTTCATTTTTCTCACACACTGGAGCTTTCCTGGTTTTACGCACGCAGTTCTTCCTCCACGGATTTGCGGATTGTTGCCGCCTTTTCACACACCTGGATCACATGGCAGAAATATTCAAGCCACTCTGTGTGTCCTTGGGGGCAAGTCTTGAGTCAAGGCTGTCACCTTGTTCTTGACTCCTCCGTTTAGGCTCAACTCCTAACGAAGCCAAGGGGGGTAGACCCTATTAAGTTACTAAGGATTATTTCTTAGTGTGGTGATGTTAAACTGAATCAGTTATTTAGGAGTTTGAATACTTTAACTATAAACAATCAAGATGACAAGATACGAAGATACACACGAAAGCACAAGGTTGATACACAATATAAATATGAAGCAAAAAAGACCAGTGCCTTAATAATGGAGTCAAAAGAGATCAGTGTGCTTGCATGTGTTTGGAATAAATGTTTTTCGATTGCATCTTGGTATGCTTTAAGTTAAAAATGAAGTATGAATTGATTAAATTAGGCTAAAGAGGGACTCCAGATATACCCGAGAGTACTTGGAGTATGTCCAAAGCAAAGCCTATACGGCTACCCGCAAAGAATATGTGGGCTGAAATGGAGACTTTGGGGCTATGTTCGTAACGCACCCATTAGGGTGTGACAGAGATCGGCGCCCCGAGGTCACTTTTCAGTAGGTTCCCGCTTCCTTTGGGTATTTTGCCACCGTAAAGGTTTGATCGAGGTGTTGGATTTTCGCCTGATGGTTTGTTAATTGGGGAAGGTGAGTCCTAACTATGCTAGTCACCCAAGTGCTTTTGATACAGCTTGACTGATCGGACGAACCGCAGCCAAGTGCAGAGCATACACACTGGAGTCTTGTAAATTTTAATAAGTTTTAAAAGATGTGTTCTTGCTTAAAAGAAAAGCCTCCAAGAACCTCTTTCGATCCAAGTGGATCTCAATCGGGGAATCAAGGAGGGGTTAATTTTAAAATGCTGATAAACAAAAGATGAGAAAATAACACAACTACACAAATGTGGTTTTCTAATTAATCCTACCACGAATCTCTTTCCCCTTGCGGGTCACTCGGGAAGTCGTGGGGTAAGTATTATGATTACTTTTGAAAATAAGATATGGAATATGGAATTAACAACAAGATCAAATATACTACCCTACCAATCAGATAAATTCTAGTAAAAGGAAATAAGCAGAAAAAGACGAAAAAGGCACCGACGCGAATCCCCCCAGGGGGGATGGGGAATGGGCTCGAAAGAGCCTATTCAAAGGATGATTTTATTACAGAGGTTACAATATCAAAGCACTGATAAAACAGAGCTTTCTTGGTCCGCATATAGGCTGAAACCAAGATATTACATTTTATGCAAAACAATTACGAATTATGTGACAAAAGAGAGCCCCCTGGGGGATTTGAGCACTCCAAAAGCCACTTTGGACAGCAGCTTCTTTTCTTCTCTGTCAGACCTGCTAAATGACAGCGATTGAATTAGAATAAAAAATGCCCCAAATCACTTTGAGAGTGCCTTTGGGTCAGCCTACTTTATCTCAAAAAATTAATGAAATTAAACTAGCTAAACCGAC
>LPNX011182631.1:134329-165683 GCA_001517045.1 Pseudotsuga menziesii
TGAGGGAGAAATTCCTCATATAGGATGCTCAAGATCAACTCTGGATCTGATTTGATCACCTCCTTCAGTCAAGGATTTGTCAGATCCAGTCAATCTGCTTCAGATCTGACTGATTTCAATCAAATCAGCTGAGAATCCATTGATTTATGATTTTGGATTTGCTCCATTATTCATCAATTTATTAATTAAAATAATCAATAATTGATTTTTGGGGCTTTCTGACCTGAGTGATGGAAAATCACTCAAAACTAGGAAACAGTGGGTCCATGGGTTTACATGGTGCTCTTATCTTGAAAATGAGCACCTACATGACTGAAACTGATTATTTGGCCCCACTTTTATTACAAAATCAATTTTTCCAATTAAACTATTAAAAAATAGCCTAAGTTTTGGAAAAATTAAATTTTAATAAAAAACACTGAAAAAACTAAAAAATTGAAAAATTGAAAAACACCTAGGGGACTTAGACATGTTCATATGACTCAAAAATGATGTCTATCATGTTTATAAATTGACACATAGACTCTAATAACCTCAATAGGACTAAATGCCAAGCCGACCACCCCAACTTTGGAGGTATGGAGTGAAAAACTCGGAAATTATCAGTCGTTTGTTCAACAACCAATAATAACCAAGGGAAAAAACACCCTGGGCTAATCGGATTGACAAATAAAGTCTAAGAGACCGAGTCTTTTACAGACACTATCATGCTAGAACATTTATTACAATTCCCTCATGGGGTATGAACATGTGATATAGTACAACAAGCACTTCCCAGAAGTACTTCCAAAGGTCTTTTTGAAGTCCGAACAAGTTAGCCCTATCCGGTTCACCGAGCTCACTTGATAAAAACCACTAAGTACAACTTAGGTGGTAACACGGATGGTGTGGCTGTATCCATTCCTCACAGGCCTATTTGTGAGTTCTGCATTGATGCTACTCACGCAGCAAGCTGGGAGCCGTTTGGCACTACCACCCACGATTTTCTCCTATGGAAAGCCATTTCACGTTCAGGGACTGTGTGTAAGTATACCCCATTGATTGTTGTGGTCTTCTTTATATTTTAGGGACGGGATTCTGCTCATTTCACGCACAGGTTGGAAGTCTGTGTTTTTCTCTTCCTCAGCGTGGTCTGTGTATGTTTCCTGGTGACTTTGTTACCCAGGACGGGCTGTGGTTTTTCCCATGTTGTGAGCGGTGCTCACTGATTTTCGTTGGTACTGTATAATTCGCTTGGGAGTATTTTCCCTGTCACATCCCCATCCCTCCGACAAGCGAAGAGGACGCGACCCCATGGCGTTAACCATCCGGGCAACGAGACCCATGAACATGTGCATGCACAAAATTGCTGAAACAGAATGCTTAAACAAAGACTTTGAACTAGAATATGCACACATGAATATTTATCATGCACAGGTGCAATTGTTTAACATACACAGCTACAATTATGTATCTTGCATAGTGGAATTAACATGCATTCATTCAAGCATTCATTCAACATGTTCAACATAATCATTAACAGAAAATATGGTTGCAAAAGTAAAAATGGACAAGATCACTTATCTTATGGTGAAGTTGTTCCGCAACCAGCTACATCGCTGCAACGTTCCACCCAACCATAGGCCAGCGTGCTCCTTAATCTCTCAGCAGCGCTGCCACCCCCGAGCTGGGCATCATTCTCCAAGGAATAAGGGAACAAGCAGGCTTACACATAGCCAAGGATACACAAAACATAGCCAAGCCAACACAATTGGGTTTACCAGGCCATTGAGGAGTTGGGAAAGGCTAAATGCTAAGCTATTGTGCTCATTACAGAGCCTAGAACACCTACACCAACACTAGCTTGGCTTCTAAGACACCCACACACACCCAACACAAGGAATCAGTCCCTTCTCTGCTACATAGTCCCTCATGCCCTGCATTCCCTTCCAGTGCTATTCAGGGGTTGTGGAGAAGAAATCCAGCCCTCTAGCTCTGTTTGTGTGGTTTCCAATCACCAGGTTTATCAAGCAGACCAAGCCCCCATCCCTACTCCCAACACAATCTGAAGACCAACCATTGCACACATGCAAACAATCAGCTGATACAGCTTAAGATAGGGAAGACAAATTCTGAGTCATTCTTGGCCCTATCGTGGCCAAAATGACTCTCAAGCGAATTTACAATAGTCCCCAAAATGTAAGGAAGACCACAGCAACCATAGCCAACAATGTGGGGAAAATCAGCAACCCGAAATGTATCAGTGAGCACAGCTCACAACAAATGTGGGGAACACAGCCCATCCTGGGCAACGAAATCACCGAGAAAACATATATAGACCACGTAGAGGAAGAGAAAAATACCGACTTCCAAACTGTGCATGAAATGAGCAAACTCCCGTCCCAAAAATATAAAGAAGACCACAACAACACAGCAAAACGTGGATGAAAATGCATAGCTCCCAGCTCGCTGTGTGAGTCCAAACTAGAAGAATACCTATGCGTGAGGATAAGGAGCAGACAATGGTCCCTGCATGAGGACGAACATCCTATAGAGAGGATGCGAATAGGAAGTGCGTGAGTGTTCAGCACAGGAGTGGAGAGAATAGAATGTTTGCGGGAGTAATGAGAACAAAAAATGAGTGAAGGGCATGTGCGGTTCAGCGCAGGCGTGGAGAGGATAGTCTGTCCATGGGTGGAGTGTGTGCGTAGGCTAGGACTGGCAGTCCTGCCACCCCACTCCCCAAAACAATAACTTCCATAACTTCCCCCAGCTACCAGCAAAAATTCTTAATGAAGGTGGTTGCGTAAGGCAAGGAAAGAAGACACATGGGTATTTCCCCTCATTGGCCCAAGGTTTGACAATTCCCCCACCCTTATCCTTGTGAAAACCATGCCCCTTCTCAACTTAGTTGCTGCGATTGTAGCTGGTCAGATTCATTTTAATTAAAGATGCATATTTACATGATGTTGAAACTTAATATGTGTCGCATGCCCCGATATACCATCGGTGACAAGTTTAAATCCAAAACATAGCATAGCCGATCAATGGTGGGGCCTTGGCCTTGAGCTCCACACCACGATCATTACAATATATACATCATCATATACATGTAATGCAACAAAGTCAAAATTGGGGTGTGACATTCCCCCTGTGATTGTGTTTGTTGTTACGCCTTGGGGCTGCTGTATATTGTTTGGAGTCATTTTGGCCACGAGAGGGCCAAGAACGACTCAGGAATCATTTCCCCTATTAAGCTAGAACCGTTGATCGATTGCCTTCGTGCAATGGTTGGTCTTCAGACTGTGTTGGGAGCAGGGATGGGGGCTTAGTTTGCTTGATAAACCTAGTGGTTGGAAACGACACAGACGAAGCTAAAGGGTTGGCTTTCTTCTCCACAACCCCTGAATAGCACTGGAAGGGAATGCAGGGCCTGAGGGACTGTGTAGCAGAGAAGGTACTGATTCCTTGTGTTGGGTGTGTGTGGGTGTCTTAGAAGTCAGGCTAGTTCTGGTGTAGGTGTTCCTAGCTCTGCAATGAGCTCACCAGCTTAGCATTTAGCCTTTCCCAACTCCTTGATGGCCTGATAAACCCAACTGTGTTAGCTTGGCTATGTTTTGTGTATCCTTGGCTATGTGTAAGCCTACTTGTTCCCTTATTCCTTGGAGAATCATGCCCAGCTCGGGGGTGGCAGTGCTGCTAAGAGATTAAGGAGCACGCTGGCCTATGGTTGGGTGGAACGTTGCAGCAACGTAGCTGGTTGCGGATTGAGTTCTTCGTAAGATAAGTGATCTTACTCATTTTACTTCTGCAACCATATTTTCTGTTAATGAATGTGATGAACATGATGAATGAATGCTGTATGAATGTGTGTTGTTGCCGCTGCGTATGATAAACAATTGCATCTGTGCATGTTCTAGTTCAAATCGTTTTATTTCAGCATTCTGTTTTAGCATTTTATGGTTTCACATGTTCATGGGGCTCTTAGCCCATATGGTTAACGCCATGGTCGTGTCCTCTTCGCCGGTCGGAGGGTGTTGGGTATGTGACAACACACATGGGTCTTATTCCCATGAGTCATAAATCCTTCAAGTTGTTCAATATAGACTTCCTACTCAATCTTGCCATTGAGAAAGGTTGTCTTTATATCCATCTGATGCAACTTCCATCTAAATAATGCAACAAGAGAAATGATGGTTCTAATGGTAGTGTACCTCGCAACAAGAGAAAATATATCGTCATAGTCAATGCCTTCTTTCTTAGTGAAGCCACGAGCTACGAATCTGGATTTATACTTCACACGGAAATCAGCAGCATGCTTGATTTTGTAAAGCCATCTAGATGTCACCACTGACTTTCCTTTTGGTCTGGGAACAATTTCCAACACATCATCCTTCATGATTGAATTGTACTCTTCAATCATGGCATCAACCCATACCTGTTGACATGATGCTCCTTCGTATGAGGAAGGTTCTTCATCGATAAGCTAACTCATAAGATCAGAGTACTTATGTGGTATTATGCTTTCTATGAAAGTCCTAGGACGAGCTTTATGCTTCTCGCATTCTCGTATCGTTTCTCAGTACCAAGCAGATCTCCTTTTGGAAGGAGGAACTTCATGTTCATTTATTGTAACTTCGGAAGATATTCCAAGTAGTATTGTATTCCTCCTTAAGGAGATGAGTTTGGTCTTGTCAAAGTCATTAAAAGAAGCAATGTAAATATTCAGATGTAAGTCGGGTCATTAGTACCCAAGTGTCATTATAATAAATACTATTTGTAATGTCCAATTGACAAGTCTTCCCTAACAGCTAGTGAAGTTGTCCCCACTAAGTTAGAGGTAAAGTCAACAGAAGAATATAAATAGGAGGCGCCTCCCTTCATTTGTACTTGCTCACTCAAGATGTTCTTAGCAAGAGAGAGAAGTGGTAGCGCACCAGAAAGAAGGAGGAAGTTGTTTTCTAAGTTTTACACTGTACTGGTTGAGTTCTATACTAAGGAAGTTTTTGGGGGGTTTTCTCCCTTGTGCTTTCCCCAAGGAAAACCTCTGTGTTCTTTTGTTCTTATGTTTTTTTGCATGTTGTTCTTTCAGTGATCTTCTAGTCGCTAATTGTTTTAAATATCTTATCTAAACAATTTATACAAAAAATTCAACATGGTATGAGAGCCACCCTGAAAGGAGAAACTACACAACTAGGGTTTGTTGTTCTTAACAAACCCCTCAACAGATCAACCAAAAAAGAGGGCTCCTCCAACTCGCCTCTGAAGGGCACATCTTTCTGTGGTGACAAAACTGAAATCCAATAATTTTCAATTTTGGACCTGTTACTATTGTCGGGACAAACTAGGGTTTTAGTTTTCTAGTGTTTCATCATCAATCTCAGAAAAAGGAAGATACAGTATACCTCGCCTCAGGAGGGTGCATATTTTCCACCGTTCAACTCCACTTGTGATCCCAGATGCAAATTTAGGGTTTCTACTCCAAACCCTAGAACCTCAGAATTAGGTGATGTTTTCTGCAAGTATGTATTCTTCTATCTATTTCCATTTGAGGTTCTCAGTTTCTTAAAGATGACAAAGAATACCAAGCTAGATGAAAATATTGAAGGAGCTGAAAACTTCAGAGCATGGAAGTACAGAATCATGCTCATCCTCCAAGAGAATGATCTAGACCAATTTGTGAAAGAGGAAGTGAAAGAACCAAAAAAAGTTGAAGTTAAAACTAAGCAGAAGAAGGATATGATCATAGCTGATTCAATTAAAGATCAACTGATCCCTCAGGTATCATCCATGGAGACTCCAAAAGAAATGTTTGATGCCCTATCAAATCTATTTGAAGGGAGGAACATTAATAGAAATATGACCCTAAGGAATTAACTCAAAAGTGTAAGAGCTCATAAGTCAGAAACTATGCAATCTTACTTTACAAGAGTAGCTCAAATCAAGGATCAATTAGAAGCCATCGATGACATGGTTGAAGAAGAAGAAGTTGTAATGACAACTTTGAATGGCCTTCCAAGAGATTGGAAGCTTTCATCCTAGGAATTTGTTCAAGGAGGAAACTAACCAAATTCCAGAAGTTATGGGAAGAATGTGTCCAAGAAGAAGAGAGGATAGCAGCCAGAGAAGAAAAGCTAAATGACCATGAGGATCAAGCCTTAACTGCCCATACCAAAGGAAAAAGAAAGAGTCACAACCATCCTCCTAAGACTCGAGGGTTTAAAAGACCCAAGAGATATTTCTCAAGCTTTGAATGCTTCAACTGTCACAAGTTAGGACACATTGCAGTTAACTGTCCCATGAAAGCAGAAAGAATTAAGAAGATGAAAAGGTTTTAAGTACATGCCGTTGAAGAGAGTGATCGAGAAGAAGAAGAGGAAACAAAGAAGGATGAAGATTCCAGTGAAGAGTGTGTTTTGATCTCTACCCTAACTGGATCAGTCTCACCAGGAAATGATACATGGTTGGTTGATAGTGGTGCCTCCAAGCACATGACTGGTTTCAAGGAGTCACTCTCATGCCTTGAACAAAATGAATCTCCACACAAAGTAATGCTTGGAGATGATTCCCAATATCCAATTAAATGGTTAGGAGAATCATCTTATAAATTGGATTCTGGAAATCCTATGAAGATGAAGGATGTCCTATATGTCCCAAAACTAAAGAAGAATCTTCTCTCCATTTCAGCCTTAGACAAGAAAGGATTCAGAGTTGCCTTTATAGACGGAAAATTCCTCATGTGGACCAAAGGAAAAACTATCAACAATGTAGTAGAAATTGGAGTAGAAGGAGGTCTCTACAAACTAAAGGGACATACAGATTCTACATTAACAACCAGTACCATAAATCCAAGTGAGCTATGGCACAGAAGGCTTTCTCATCTTCACTACAAAGCTATTCCAATTATAAGCAAGGTGGTAATTGGTTTACCAGAAATTCAGGTAAAACATGAAGGAGTGTGCAAGGGATGTGCACAAGGGAAAAATATGAAGAATCCCTTTCTGAAAAGTAATAGTAAGGAAAACGGGATACTAGATATTATTCACTCAGATATCTGTGGGCCAATGCAAACCACTTCATTAAGTGGGTACTCTTACTATGTCTCCTTCATTGATGACTGCTCCAGAAAAAGTTGGATATACTTCTTGAAAAAAAAAAAAGAGGAAGTGTTTGAAATATTCAAAGAGTTTAAAGCCCTAATAGAAAACCTCTCAAAAAAGAAAATCAAGATTTTAAGATCAAACAATAGAGGAGAGTTTACTTCAAATGAATTTAATGATTTCTGTAAAGAGGCCGGAATTAAGAGCAAGCTCACCATTCCCTACAATCCACAACAAAATGGTGTGGTGGAAAGAAAGAACAGATCCATCATGGAAGCTATGAAAGACAGTATACATGATCAAGATCTCCCAATGTACCTATGGGCGGAAGCAATGAGGACAGCAGTATATGTTCATAATCGAATCTCTCACAGTGCTCTTAGGAATAAAACTCCAGAAGAAATGGTTTTCGGTGAAATACCAGAGGTAAGTCATCTAAAGATTTTTGGTTGTCCTGTATACATTCATATTCCCAAGGAGAAAATATCAAAGTTAGATCCTTCAGGAAAGAAAGGATTGTTCATAGGATATAGTGAACAGTCAAAAGCCTACCGAATATATATCCATGGGTACCGTCAAATTGAACTTACCAGAGATGTTACATTTGATGAAGACTCGACTTTCAAGAAATCTAGAAATGACAAGGAAGATGAAGAGGAGAATGAAACTCCCAAAACTATTGAAAATTATAAAGAAGTTAGAGTTGAAGAAGAAGA
The DNA here is from genome assembly GCA_001517045.1 of Pseudotsuga menziesii. NCBI lineage: Eukaryota > Viridiplantae > Streptophyta > Pinopsida > Pinales > Pinaceae > Pseudotsuga > Pseudotsuga menziesii. Next base: position 142,125 of record LPNX011182631.1, read on the forward strand.
CACAATACCTGAATAGCATGATATGATTGAACCTCAGCTACCTGAAGATTTACCAAGTGAACTAATTTCTCGAAAGAGAAAAACTAATTGGGCTCGTGAAGCAATTGAAGAAGCAAAAAGACTTGTTGCTCCTGAAGGAACCATCTGAGAAAGAAAGAAGCCAAAGTCATACCCTAGCTACATGGCTTTGATGAGTGATCTAGTTGATAAAGAACCAACTTGTTTTGAAGAAGCATTAAAACAAAAGGAGTGGGTTGATGCAATGATCAAAGAATACCAATCTATTATGAAGAATGATGTGTGGAAAATAGTGCCTAGACCAAAGGAAAAGTCAGTGATATCCTCTAAATGGATATTCAAAACCAAACACTCAACAGATGGAAGTATAGAAAAATACAAGGCCAGATTTGTAGCCCGAGGATTCTCTTAGAAAGAGGGAATTGATTATGAAGAGACTTTTGCCCCATTAGCAAGCTATACCTCCATAAGAATTGTTCTTGCTTTAGCCTCCAACATGAAATGGAAGCTACATCAAATGGACGTAAAGACGACATTCCTAAATGGAGTGATTGAAGAAGAAGTTTATATCAAATAACCGGAAGGATTCGAGATAATTAATCAGAATACTCATGTATGTCGACTAAAGAAAGCATTGTATGGATTAAAGCAAGCACCCAAAGCATGGTATGGAAGGATCGATGGATTCCTAATGAGCTTAGGCTTTACTAAGAGTAAAGTAGACTCCAAACTTTAATACAAGGTTGATAAAGATGGAATTTTAATTTTGTTACTATACGTAGATGATCTATTTTTGACGGGAGAAGATAAGTCAATTATCGAATGTAAGAAGAGGCTTGCTACAGAATTCGAAATGAAAGACCTTGGAATGATGCACTACTGTTGGAAAGGGGTTGGAGATAGGTGAGTTGCGCAACATCTAGGATGTTGTGCATACTCACAAGGCACCGCGCAAGGCAAAGATAGCGCGACGGGCGGAAAATAGTCCACTTTTTATATTTTCATGTCAGTTTTGTATTCATTGACCATTTCTTCAGAATATTGGTCCTTAGTGGTTAAATTAGTTAGAAGTTGTTAGGAGTTAGTTAGAATTGGACCTTGAATGTAAAGGTGCAAGCCTATATATAGAGTTAGAATTGCAAATGTAAAGGATATATATATTTTGATCATTGAATCCTTGAGCGATTAAATCTTCTGTTATATTGTGGGTTGATCATTCTCTAGTTGTGGAGAAGTACTGTATGATTTGGATCTATTACGTAGAAGTAATATGACACAATGGATGTTGCTCTGAATTGCTATTGTCTTTCATTTCTCTTTTCTGTCCTTATGTGTTGCGATATCAATGATGGATGTTTTATGGATCTGCTTTATGAATGAATAATATGATACTGCTGCAATGAATAAGTAAATGATGCGATCTGTTTAGATCTGGGGGTATACTGATAGATCTATGATGAATCCTGCAATACCTGATGAATGGCTCTGTTAGATCTGATAATTTTGCTGATGAATTGTTGATGCCCGGATCCTCCCCCTTACTGCCGAAAACTTGGTTCGGATAGCTCTCCCTCGAACATCACTTCATCCGCTCTGCAGGTGTTGCCGGGTAGGATAAAACCTATATAGGCTGGTCCTTAGGGATATCGCGCTGGTTGGGAGTCGACCGAGAGAGAACCCCTATTGATGAGGCTTTATTGGTAGGTTTTGGCCAACAACTACTTTCCAGGTATTGAAGTATGGCATGTTGATGTATTTGTAACTTCGAAATATATTCACTTGTATATCTTATGTATTGTACCCTGATGTTCCTATCGGGAAGTATCTGTAATGTAATTGAGTCATGTCATACCCCAATGTTCCTATCGGGAGAATCAATAATGTAAACAAGTCATGTAAAGTCGTAGAGGGTAACCCTCCTTATTGCTCTAGGGTTAAAGTCCCCACAGTTTCGGGGCACTAGGGTTGTTAGACTCTCCTAGAGAAGTTTCCCTGGTAAGTTATTGTCAAGTCGGGAATTAGTATAAATAGAGAGTGAGACTCTCTATTTATCACACAATCACTCACACTTAGTTGTAGCGCATGAATGAGAGAGAAGGAGCTAGGATAAGAGAGAGAACATATGTCAGAGATCATCTTAGTGTCTTTGGGTTTTACTGCTGCCATTGGTGCTTATTCTATCTCTGAGGAAGTTGCGTGGTTTTCTCCTTTATGGTTTTTCCGAGGAAAATCTTTGTGTCTATTGTCTCTTGTGATTGATTTATGTGCATGTTATTCTCTCAGATAAGATCCTAAGATAATTGTAACACCCTGGTTTTGACTCCGTTGCATTAAATGTACATGATGTATATATTGTAATGAATCGTGGTGTGGAGCTAAAGGGAAAAGCTCCACCATCAATTTAGTTGTGTTATGTTTCGGTGAATGGAATCATTGTCGATGGTCTATCGTGGTATATGACATATATTGAGTTTTGTCATCATGTAAATATGCATCTTTAATTAAATAACCCAACCAGCTATGTTCACGGCAACTAAATTGAGAAGGGGCATGATTCTCATAAGGATAAGGGGGGGATGTCAAACCTTGAACCAATGGGGAAAAATCCATGTGTCACCACCCTGTTTGATTTTCCCATATTTCATTATCTTATCCAACTACCACTTTAATGCTCTACAGAGTAGTTGAGGTAGTTATTTTGTTGGGGAGTGGAGTGTGGCAAGATTGTCAGTCCTTGCCCACACGCACACTCCACCAACGAATCAAACCTCACGTTGGGCAGAAGAAATGACTACGCCATCATTCCACTCTCTCCACAACGGTGCTGTAAACACTCCCGCACTTCTGACTCGCAATTCTCCATTGTCGCTCATCCTCACGCAAGGAAAAACGCCCTATGTCTCAGGAAAAGGATTTGTTTTTCTGTTTGGTCTCACATAGCCAGGAGAGGGAGTCGTTTTGACTGTCATTCGCGTTTTCCACAGAGAGGTATCTGGTGTGTTTCCATCCGTATATTGGGATTTGGTGTAAATTTCTCTCACGCACAGGTTGGGAGGCTGATTTTCCTTCCACATTGCGATCTGTGTAAGTCTTCCCAGTGGCTTCATTGTTGAGAACGCACTGTTGGTTCCCCCCATTGTTGGTTGTGTCTATTTTACATTTTGGGACTACTGTAGGTTGTTTTGGAGTCGTTTTGGCCACGATAGGGCCAAGAACGACTCAGGATTTGTTTTCCTTACCCAAGCTATGAATCGCTTGTGTGATTGTGTGTATGCAGTGGTTGGTCTTTGGACTGTGTTGGGAGCAGAGATTGGGGCTTGGTTTTCTTGATAAACCTGGTGTGTTTGGAAACCACACACACAGAGCTAGAGAGCTGGATTTCTTCTCCACAACCCCTGAATAGCATTGGAAGGGAAGTCAGGGCCTGAGGGACTGTGTAGCAGAGAAGGGACTGATTCCTTGTGTTGGGTGTGTGTGGGTGTCTTAGAAGTCATGCTAGTTCTGGTGTAGGTGTTCCTAGCTCTGTAATGGGCTCACCAACTTAGCATTTAGCCTTTCCCAGCTTCTTGATGGCCTGATAAACCTGACCATGTTGGCTTGGTTGTCTTGTTGATGGCCTGATAAACCCAACTGTGTTGGCTTGGCTGTGTTTTGTGTATCCTTGGCTATGTGTAAGCCTGCTTGTTCCTTGCTCCTTGGGGAGTCATGCCCAGCTCGGGGGTGGCAGCATTGCTGAGAGATTTAGGAGCATGCTAGCCTATGGTTGGGTGGAATGTTACAGCAACGTAGCTGGTTGCAGGACGAGTTCTTTATGAGATAAGTAATCTTGTCTATTTTACTTCTGCGATCATAATTACTGTTAATGAATGCAATGAACATGTTGAATGCTTGTATGAACGTATGTTTGCTTCCGCTGTATGATAAATAATCATGTATGCATGTTCTAGTTCAAAGCATTTTGTTTCATCATTTTATGTACATACATGTTCATGGGGCAGTTTCCTGGATGGTTAATGCCATGGCAGCGTCCTCTTCGCAGGTCAGACGGTCGGGGACATTACAATAATACTGTCAAATTGATAAAAATCTAACATGGTATCAAAGCTAACCTGAGACTATGCAGCTGCAGAAGCTAGGGCTTCTTACTTTTTGGGTCTCTCTCCATAATCCATCAGCAAAAGGAGGCTGGGATGAACCTCCATTGAAGGGTGCATCTTTCTATCGAAGCAAAATCTGATTCTGAGCACTTTCAGTTTTTGACCTACCACTACATCGGGAAATTAGGGCTTTTCACTAAAGATGAATTTTTTAGTGAGCCTAAGTGACGATTGCTCTCCTCCTCAAAATCGAAGTTTAAAGACAAGAATCAAGATTTTTGGTTGGGTAGAAATCCAGGAAAGTCAAACCCTAATTTTCCCTGGAACCAAAAAACCAGCACTGGAAAAGATCAGCTCCAGATCTAGTTTTTTAGCTTCTCAAATTGGTAAGATTTAAATCTTTTGTATTTCCATTTGAGGTTCTTGGTGAAAATGTCTCATCACACCAAGCTTGATTAAAAGCTTGAGGGAGATGATAACTTCCGAGCCTGGAAGTACAGGATCTCCCTGGTCCTGGAAGAAAATGAGTTGGACTCTTACATCAGTGAAGAGGTTCCAGTTCTAGAGGGAGATGAGGCTAATTCCTTATGCAAGAAGAACTTGATCATGGCCAAGAGGGTTATTTATGATTCAATCAAGGATCACCTCATACCACAGGTGTCCTCCCTAAAGACACCTAAAGAGATGTTTGAATCCTTGACCAAGATGTTTGAAGGAAAGAACATAAATCAGAAGATGAATTTGAGGAACCAGTTGAAGAATGTGAAGATCTAGAATGCAGAGACCATACAATCATACTTTACAAGGGTCTCTCAGATCAAAGAGCAACTTGAAGTAGTATATGAAGAAGTGGAGAATGCAAAGATTGTGATGACCACCTTGAATGGTCTCCCTTGGTCATGGGACTCCTTGATTCAAGGGATTTGTGCTAGAAGAAAGCTAGTCAACTTCAGTATACTGTGGGAGGAATGCTCACAAGAAGAAGCTCGAATAGTAGGCCGAGAAGAGAAGATGGAAGTGAAGATCAAGCTCCCACAGTACACTCCAAGAAAAGTAGAAGGGACTATCATCACCCCAAAGGTAAGCATTCTCACCAGAAAGGTAACTCAAGAAAACCTAACAGAGATTTATCTAAACTCAGATGTTTTACTTGTGATGAGAGAGGACACTATGCCAGAGATTGTCTTAGGAACAAAAATGGCTCTCACAAGAAGAAGGGAAACAAAAGAAGACATCATGCTCATGCTGCACAAGATGGTGAACCTTCCACAAAGAGAATCAAACAAGAAAGTGATGAATAATATGTTCTGATTTCTACTCTCACAGGAACTATCACACATGGAAGCAATGATTGGCTTATAAACAGTGGGGCTTCCAAACATATGACGCAATTCAAAGAATCCTTTGTGAAACTGTCTGAACATGAGTCACCTCACAAGGTGAAACTTGGGGATGACTACCAATATCCAATAAAAGGTAGTGGTGAATAATCCTACAAGCTAGACTCTAGAAAGTCTATGAAGATGAAGGATGTCTTGTTTGTACCAGGACTAAAGAAGAATCTCCTCTCCATATCTACATTGGATGCAAAAGGAATAAGGGTTGCGTTTGTAGATGGCCAAGCTTTTATGTGGCCAAAGTGAAAGACTATAAATGATGCAATAATGATTGGGGAACAAGAAGGAGGACTATTAAAATTGAAGGACCAACCAAAACAAGCTTTGTTCCATGACTCAGTAGAGCCAAATGAACTTTGGCATAGAAGGCTTGCACATGTGCACTATAGAGCACTACCACTTGCAAGCAAAGTTGTTAAAGGTCTTCCAGAAATATAGACAAAACATGACAGTGTCTAGAAAGGATGTGCGAAAGGAAAGAACACAAAGAAGACATTTCCAAGTAGCAAGAGCAAGGCAAAAGGGATCTTGGAAATCATCCACTCTGATGTATGCGGTCCGATGTCATCCAGTTCATTCGGTCGGTATCATATACTATGTTTCTTTCATTGATGATTTTTCTAGGAAGACATGGATATACTTCTTGAAAAACAAAGATGAAGTATTCACCAAATTCAACGAATTTAAATCCTTAATCGAGAACCACACAGAAAAGAAGATCAAAAAATTTCAATCAGACAATGGCGGAGAATTCACATCAAATGAATTCAAAGAGTTGTGCAGAGATTTAGGGATTAAGAGGGAGTTGACCGCTCCATATAATCCACAACAGAATGGGGTTGTAGAAAGGAAGAATAGAACGATCATGGAAGCTGCAACGGCAATGCTTCATGATCAAGATCTTCCCATGCATCTATGGGCATAAGCTACCAGGACAGCGGTGTATGTACAGAACCGTACTCCACATAGAGTACTCGAGAACAAGACATGAAGAATTATTTTCTGACAAGAAGCCAAAGGTCAGCCATCTCAGAATATTCGGTTGTCCAGTGTACATACACATTCCAAAAGAAAAGAGGACAAAGTTAGATCCTTCTGGAAAGAAGGGTATATTTGTGGGATATAGTGAAATCTCGAAAGCTTACAAAGTATACTTCCCAGTATTCAAGAGTATCGACATTAGCAGAGACATAACATTCGATGAAGACTCGGCTTACAACAAATCCAAAAAGAGACCAATTGAAGACTCTGAAGAAATAGAAGTACCCAGAATTCAAGATACAACTATGAACGATGCAAATCAAGATGAAGATCAAGAAATAGAAGAACCCCATGAACCTGTAGATCCACCCCAAGACAAGAAACCTCACAAGAGGAAACCTGCATGGGTACAAGAGGATATCCAAGGTGCAGAAAGATATGGGGCTCCAAAAGAAATGCACAGAGAGAGGAAAAGAACTAGGTTCTGCTCCGATTATGTAGCCCTGATATGTGACATCATTGATAAAGAACCTTCCAATTGTGAAGAAGCGACATAGAAGAAAGAATGGAAGGATGTTACGATCGAGGAGTACCAGTCGATCATGAAGAATGATGTCTAGTATGTTGTCCTTAGACAAGAGGGGAAGTCTGTTGTGACTTCCAAGTGGATCTACAAGATCAAGCATGCTACAGATGCCAGCATAGAGAAATATAAAGCAATATTTGTGGCTCGTGGATTCTCCCATAAAGAAGGAATAGATTATGAAGAAACTTTTGCACATGTATCCAGATACACTTCCATCAGATCAGTACTTTCTCTGGATGCAGTGATGAAATGGAAGATACACCAAATGGATGTCAAGACTGCTTTCTTGAATGGTGTAGTAGAAGAGGAAGTGTATGTGGAGCAGCCACTCGGTTTTGAGACACATGACAGGGAGACCCATGTGTGTAAATTGAAGAAAGCCCTATACGGTTTAAAATAGGCACCCAAGACATGGTATGGTAGAATTAACAGCTTCCTATCCAGTTTGGTCTTTACCAAGAGTAAAGAAGATTCCAACATTTACTACAAGGTTGAAGAAGGGAACCCATTGATACTCCTACTGTATGTAGATAATCTGTTTGTAACAAGTGTGGATGGGTTGATTACTGATATGAAGAGGAAGCTTGCTGTCGAGTTCGAGATGAAGGACTTGGGTATGCTGCACTACTTTCTAGGCATGGAGGTGTGGTATAACGCAGATGGAATCTCCCTAGGACAAGGGAAGTATGCAGTAGAGATCCTAAAGAGGTTCGAGATGATGGACTGCAAGGCCATGACCACACCTATGGCATCGAACCTGAAGCTATTGAGTGATGCTTCATCAGAGATGGTTGATGCTACGATGTATCGTCAGATTATTGGGTCCTTGATGTACCTAATGAATACGAGACCAAATATTTTCTTTACTGTGAACACATTGAGCAAGGTCCTGACGGATCCGAGACATGTTCACCTGATTGCTGCAAAGCATATTCTGAGGTACCTAAAGGGTACAGTTGATTATGGGCTCAAGTATAAGGTGGATAAGAAGATTAACCTACAAGGTTATGTTGATTCAAATTGGGCAGGAAGTGCCATCGATAGGAAGAGCACTTCGGGGTGTTGCTTCAGTATGGGATCAGGTGTGATCTCTTGGTTTCGCAGAAAGTAGTCCTATGTGGCACTGAGTACAACCGAAGCAGAGTATGTTGTAGCTTGTTCGGCTAGTTGTGAGGTAGTGTAGCTGAAGAAGCTACTATCTGATTTATTTGATCTTCAGTTGGATTCTACTTGTATATATTGCGACAAGGAGAGTTGTGTGAAGTTATCAAAAAATCCAGTGTTCCATGACAAGTCGAAGCATATCAAGATCAAATATCACTATATCAAGGATATGGTGCAGAGAGGAGCAATGAAGCTCCAATATGTTGCGACGGACGAGCAGATAGTTGATGTGTTGACCAAGCCATTAGCCAGAGTGAAGTTTGAGTACTACATGGAGAAGCTTGGCGTTCTCTAGATCGAGGTTCCTTCCAATGGGAAGTGATGAGTCTGTGAGCCCTTCTGACATGGTGATAGGATTGGTTCCTTCCATGGTCAGATGTAAGTGCAGAGCCCTTCTGGCATGGTGATAGGATTGGTTCCTTCCATGGCCAAATGTAAGTGCAGATCCATCCTGATATGACTATGGGATTGGCTCCCACATGATCGGATATAAGTGCAGATCCTTTCTGACTAGGTTAGATGTAAGTGCAGAGTCCTTCTGACATGGTGGTAGGCGGGTCCTCCCATGGTCGGATATAAGTGCAGAGCCTTTCCCCAGATGATAGATGGTGTGTCCTATCATGTCGATAGATGTAAGTGCAGAGCCTTTCTCTGGATGGTAGATGGTGTGTCCTACTATGCAAGTAGATATAAGTGATGATCCCTTCCTTGGATAGTAGATGGTGTGTCCTACTATGCCAAAGGATGTAAGTGTTGAGCCTTTCTGACTAGGTCAGATATAAGTGTTGAGCCTTTCTGACTAGGTCAGATATAAGTGTTGTGCCTTTCTCTGGATAGTAGATGGTGTGTCCTACTATGCCAGTAGGTGTAAGTGTTGTGCCTTTCTCTGGATAGTAGATGGTGTGGTCCGCTATGCCAGTAGATGTAAGTAATGAGCCCTTCCTTGGATGATATATGGTGTGTCCTATCATGCCATTGGATGAGAGTGTTGGGACTTTCTAACATGGTGGTGGATGTGTTACTCCCATGGTCAGATGTGAGTGTTGGGCATGCCTTTCTGACATGATGGTGTATGTGTTCCTCTCATGGTCAGATGTAAGTGTTGGGCGGGCCTTTCTGACTAGGTCAGATATAAGTGTTGAAGAAGATGAATACCTACCCGGAGGCTAGGCCTACAACCAGCATTAAAAAGGGCTGGCTCTTTAGAACTTCCTATGATGAGAAGAATTGAGAGATAGCACTAGTTGATTGAGATGGCAGAAGCAGTGATGATGATGATGATCCAGTGATTATCCAGCTTCGATGATGATCCAGTGATGATCCATCTTTGATGATGATCCAGCTTTGATGATGATCCAGTGATGATCTAGTGATGATCCAGACTTGATCCAGAGAAGAAGACTTGTGCTGATGAATTGTGTCAAGAGAATACCTTCCTAAAGACGGAGTGTTGATGTATTTGTAACTTCGGAATATATTCACTTGTATATCTTATGTATTGTACCTCAATGTTCCTATCGGGAAGTATCTGTAATGTAATTGATTCGTGTCATACCCCGATGTTCCTATCGGGAGAATCAATAATGTAAAAAAGTCATGTAAAGTCATAGAGGGTAACCCTCCTTATTTCTCAAGGGTTAAAGTCCCCATAGTTTCGGGGCACTAGGGTTGTTAAACTCTCCTAGAGAAGTCATCCCTGGTAAGTTATTGTCAAGTTGAGAATTAGTATAAATAGAGAGTGAGACTCTCTATTTATCACACAGACACTCACACTCAGTTGTAGCACATGAGTGAGAGAGAAGGAGCTGGGATAAGAGAGAGAACAACTTTCGGAGATCATCTTACTATCTTTGGGTTTTACTGCTACCATTGGTGCTTATTCTATCTCTGAGGAAGTTGCGGGGTTTTATCCTTTATGGTTTCCCTAAGGAAAATATTTGTGTCTATTGTCTCTTGTGATTGATTTTTGTGCATGTTATTCTCTCAGATAAGATCCTAAGATAATACTGTCAAATTGATAAAAATCTAACATGGAAACACTCAGATGATATTTTTCTAAACCAAGGAAAGTATCTGTTGAAATCTTGAAAAGAATTGGAATGCTAGATTGTAAAGCTATGACCACTCCAATGACTACTAGTTTGAAGCTATTCAATGATGACACCTTAGAAGGTGTTGATGCTACACTATATAGACAAATCATTGGTTCGTTGATGTACCCCACCAATACTAGACCAGATATATGTTTTGCAGTAAACACCTTAAGTCAGTACAGGATGAATCCTAAACACATTCATCTAATTGGTGCAAAACATTTGATGAGGTATCTAAAGGGAACTTTAGATTATGGGCTCAGATATACATCCAGTGGAGATATCAAGTTGCATGGATATGCAGAATCGGATTGGGGTGGAAGTGCCAAATATAGGAAAAGTACATCAAGATGTTGTTTTAGTTTGGGATCTGGCATGGTCTCTTGGTTCAATAGAAAGCAGACGAGTATTGCACTTAGTACAACAAAGGCAGAATACATTGTAGCATGTTCAGCCTGCAGTGAAGCAGTATGGCTTTGAAATATGTTGTCAGGATTATTCGATGCAGAAATAGATGCCACTGATATCCTTTGTGATAATCAGAGTTGTATCAAGATGATAGAGAATCCTGTATTTCATGATAAGTTGAAACACATTAAGATCAAATATCATTTCATATGGGATATGGTGCAAGAGGAAGCTGTAAAGCTCAAGTATGTTCCCACTGAGGAACAAGTAGCATATGTGTTGACTAAGCCTCTGGCTCATGTACAGTTTGAATACTTTCGAGACAATCTTGGTCTGGTCCGAAAGGACCTCTCTCGAAAGAGGGAGTGACAACATATGTTGGATGTAGTGGTGAGTAGGTCAGTCTAGGGGAGGGTACGTCTGGCTAGGATTGTTTGGCCCGAAATGGTTAGTAATCCAGACTAAAGACCTATCGATCCTAGGGGGATTAGTATGTCTGGCTAGGCTTGTTTGGCCTGAAAGGGTTAGTGAGCCAGATAAGGCGTGTTTGGTCCCCAGGGAGATACATCTGTCTAACTAGGCTTGTTTGGCTCGAAAGAGTTAGTAAGTTAGACAAAATGCCTGGATGGATCTACCAGATAACTCACCGTGATGCTTCTCCAAAGAAGATGAAGGGAAAGATGTATCCTCAGTATTGCTATACTGTTGACTGTTGATGACTGCTGAAAAGCTTGATAGATGTTTCAATATTTCTATACTGATTGTTGCTCCAGTATTTCTATGCTGTTGATTGTTGTTGATTGTTGAAAAGCTTGATAGATGTTTCAATATTGCTATATTGTTGATTGTTGTTGATTGTTGAAAAGCTTGATAGATGTTTTAGTATTGCTATACTAATTGATGACTGCTGAGATGCTTGATGGTTGTTACAGTATTGCTATATTGTTGATTGTTGATGACTGCTTGATAGATGTTTCAATATTACTATACTGATTGTTGATGACTACTGAGATGCTTGATGGTTGTTACAGTATTGATATATTGTTACTTGTTGTTGATTACTGAAAGGCTTGATGATTGATGTAGTATTGACATACTACTAAGATGTTGATGATTGATGTCATGATTGTTTGATATGATGACGGTTGTTAATATCATTTTATGTTGTTATTATTGAGATGTATGGTTGCTTCTTGATCAATGATTGATTGAGTCTGTATCAGTAATGATACATTGATAGTTACATATCACTTCAGTATTTGTATACTAATGATGATATCGATCTTCCAACATCTCTATGCTGATTATGTAGATAATGCTCTAGCATGAGTTATGGTTGAGTCTTTAGCACTAACAAGATGATGATGATTGTTGATGTTGTCAATATCCTTACACAAATATTACAGATAATAGAAACAAATTAAGAAGATCCAGTATTCACATACTGATGTGATAGAAGATGATTCAGTACTCACATACTGATCAAACAAGAAGAAGACTCAATATTCACATACTGATGTGTCAGAAGAAGATTTAGTATTCACGTACTGATGTTACATAAGAAGGTATAGAAGATGATTCAAGTAGAAGATTATTAAAGTTGTACGAAAGACAAAGACTACAAGAAGAAGATCCAAAAGATGGCAAAGACGAGTAGAAGATGTTTAAGAATGTATGAAAGATGAAGATTACAAGAAGAAGATCCAGAAGATGGAAAAGAAAAAAAGAAGGCATTCGAGAATGTACGAAAGACGAAGATTACAAGAAGAAGATCCAGAAGATGGCAAAGACAAATAGAAGATGTTCGAGAATGTACGAAAGACGAAGATTATAAAAAGAAGATACAGAAGATGTTCCAGCTGAGATCGATGATGAAGATGTTAGACAAATGTTCCAAAACTTCCTATGACATATAGAGTCTCACCAGACAGTTGTACAGTTGTAGTAGCAGATGTTGAATACCTTCCTAGTTAAGAGGGAGTGTTAATTTATTGTAACTTCGGAAGATATTCCAAGTAGTATTGTATTCCTCCTTAAGGAGATGAGTTTGGTCTTGTCAAAGTCATTAAAAGAAGCAATGTAAATATCTCGATGTAAGTCGGGTCATTAGTACCCAAGTGTCATTATAATAAATGTTATTTGTAATGTCCAGTTGGACAAGTCGGCCCTAATAGCTGTTGAAATATTGTAACTTCGAAGAATATTCTATATGTATCTTTTGTGATCCCCGATGGTCCTACCGGGAGAACCACTTGTATTATCTTGTACCCCGATGCTTCTAATCGGAAGAACTAATAAGAGTCATGAGGTTGTCCCCTCTATTTGTAAAGGTGGGTCATTAGCACCCCAGTGTGGTTACTTGAGCCTACATGTGTAACTCGAGCCGACATGATTAACTCGAGCCTACATGTTGAATGAGTTAATTCAAGTGAACGGATGAATATAAATAGAGCTGTGGTGCTCCTCATTTAAGACACACACACTCTCACTTCAGTGTAGCGCATTAGTGGAGAAGAGAAGTAGCTGGAGAAGGAGGAGGATCAGGCTTTGATCTCCTTGTTGGTTTTATCTTTTATCTTTTGGGGCATCTATATTGAGGAATCTTTTGCTGGGTTTTTCCCTTTAGGGTTTTCCCAGGATAAATCTTTGTGTTCTCCTTTTGTATGGTTGTGCTTGTCTATCTTTTAGTGATCATGTTTATATGCTTTTGTTATGAAATCGAAATGAAATACTAATGATCTAACTTATCATATGAAAATTTAACATGGTATCAGAGCCACCCTCAAAGAAGACATTGTGCAGCTAAAGAATCTAGGGCTTCTTATTTTTTGGGTCTCTATCCATGATTGATCAGCAAAAGAAGGCTAGACTGACTCTCCATTCAACGGCGCATCTTTCTCTCGAAGCAGAATTTGATTTCGAGCATTTTCAGTTTTGGTGCGGAAAATTAGGGCTTTCTACAGAAGAAGAATTTTTGAGTGAGCCCAGCATAGGATTGTTCTCCTCATCAAAATCGAAGTTTAGAGACCTGGATCAAGAAGTTTAGTGAACACCTTTGAGACAAGCTTGTTGTGGTTTGGAAAGACCTTCCTTGAAAGAGGGAGTAGTGATGTTGCAATGGGATTGTATCATCCTGGGACATATGTCCAGAAGTGATCCGGAGACCTTGGTCTTCGAGAATGAAGAGGGATTGTATCATCCTGGGACATATGTCCAGAAGTGATCCGGAGACCTCGGTCTTAGAGAATGAAGAGGGATTGTATCAACCTGGGACAATATGTCCAGAAGTGATCCGATGACCTCGGTTATCGAGAATGTAGCAGGATTGTATCATCCTTGAACTTCGGTTCAGAACGGATCTGGTGAACTTCGGTCATCGAGAAGGTGGCAGGATTGTATCATCCTTGGACTTCGGTTCAGAATAGATCCGGTGAACTTTGGTCATCGAGAAGGTGGTAGGATTGTATCATCCTTGGATTTCGATTCAGAACAGATCCGGTGAACTTCGGTCATCGAGAAGGTGGCAGGATTGTATCATCCTTGAACTTTGGTTCAGAATGGATCCAGTGAACTTCGGTCATCAAGAAGGTGGTAGGATTGTATCATCCTTGAACCTCGGTTCAGAATAGATCCGGTGACTTCGGTACTCGAGAACGTGTGTTGATCCCGTAATTCCAACAGGAAGGATTGTCTGAGTTCCACAGATGTGTTGATCCTGTAATTCCAATAGGAAGGATTGTCTGAGTTCCACAAATGTGTTGATCCTGTAATTCTGAAAGGAAGGATCGTTAGCAACTCCGTAAAGACCTAAATCCCGTAGTTCCGAAAGGAAGGATCGTTAGTAGCTCCGTAAAGCCTTGATCCCATAATTCCGAAAGGAAGGATCGTCTGAGCTCCACAAATGTGTTGATCCCGTAATTCGAAAGGAAGGATCGTTAGTAACTCCGTAAAGACCTAAATCCTGTAATTCCGACAGGAACGATCGTCTGAGTACCACAGACATGTTGATCCCGTAATTCCGAAAGGAAGGATCATGTTGATGTTTTGATGATGATGATGTTGATGTTTTGATGATAATGATTTTATGATGATGATGATGTACTGATCGAAAGATCAAAGTGTGATGATGATGATATTTTGATGTTTTGATGATGTTGAATGTTTTGATCATAATGATGTTTTGATGATGTTGATGTTTTCATGATGATGATGTTTTTATGATGATGATGATGTACTGATCAAAATATCAGAGTATGATGATGATGTACTGATCGAACGATCAAGAGTATGATGATGATGATGTACTGATCGAAAGCTCAGAGTGTGACGATGATGATGATCAGTATGTGATGATGACAACATACTGAT
Organism: Pseudotsuga menziesii; assembly: GCA_001517045.1. NCBI lineage: Eukaryota > Viridiplantae > Streptophyta > Pinopsida > Pinales > Pinaceae > Pseudotsuga > Pseudotsuga menziesii. The sequence goes on from LPNX011182631.1 coordinate 157,237, forward strand.
CAAAAGATCAGAATATGATGATGATGATTCTGTTCGAGAGTTGAAGTATGATGATGGTGCTGATCACGATGTTACTGATCAGAATGTGATGATGTTGTTGATCGAAAGGTCAAAATGTTGAAGATGTCTTTGCTGATTGAAAGATCAAAGTGCTGAAAATGTTGTTGATCAAAATGCTGAAGATATTGGTGATGATCGAAAGGTCAAAGTGCTGAAGATGTTGTTGATGATCGAAAGGTCAAAGTGTTGAAGATGTTGCTGAAAATGTTGTTGATCGAAAGGTCAAAGTGCCGAAGATGTTGCTGATCGAAAGGTCAAAGTGCTGAAGATGTTGCTGCTGATCGAAAGGTCTAAGTGCTGAAGATGTTGCTGATCGAAAGATCAAAGTGTTGAAGATGTTGCTGATCAAAAGGTCAAAACATGTTGATGTTGATTAAAGAGTTGTTGTCGTCAAATATTGAAGACGAAGACTATACGATGTTGAAAAGATTCCAATGATTTATAGATGTGTTACCCTAATGATGTTGATGATGTCCTCTCCTACTATTGTTGTTGTTGATGTTGTTGTAGAATACCCTTCTCATTAAGGGGGAGTGTTGAAATATTGTAACTTCGAAGAATATTCTATATGTATCTTTTGTGGTCCCCGATGGTCCTACCGGGAGAACCACTTGTATTATCTTGTACCTCGATGCTTCTAATCGGAAGAACTAATAAGAGTCATGAGGTTGTCCCCTCTATTTGTAAAGGTGGGTCACTAGCACCCCAGTGTGGTTACTTGAGCCTACATGTGTAACTCGATCCTACATGTCGGATGAGTTAATTCAAGTGAACGGATGAATATAAATAGAGGTGTGGTGCTCCTCATTTGAGACACACACACTCTCACTTGTGTAGCGCATTAGTGGAGAAGAGAAGTAGCTGGAGAAGGAGGAGGATCAGGCTTTGATCTCCTTGTTGGTTTTATCTTTTATCTTTTAGGGCATCTATATTGAAGAAGCTTTTGCTGGGTTTTTCCCTTTAGAGTTTTTCCAGGATAAATCTTTGTGTTCTCATTTTGTATGGTCGTGCTTATCTATCTTTCAGTGATCCTGTTTATATGCTTTTGTTATGAAATCGAAATGAAATACTAATGATCTAGCTTAGAATATGAAAATTTAACATGGTATCAGAGCCACCCTCAAAGAAGACATTGTGCAGCTAAAGAATCTAGGGCTTCTTATTTTTTGGGTCTCTATCCATGATCGATCAGCAAAAGAAGGCTAGACTGACTCTCCATTCAAGGGTGCATCTTTCTGTCGAAGCGGAATTTGATTCCGAGCATTTTCAGTTTTGGTGCAAAAAATTAGGGCTTTCTACAGAAGAAGAATTTTTTAGTGAGCCCAGCATAGGATTGTTCTCCTCATAAAAATCGAAGTTTAGAGACCTGGATCAAGAAATGTGGTTGGGTGAAACTCCAGGAAATTTAAACCCTAGTTTGACCCCGATCTGGAAAAACCCTAAATACTAAAACTAGTAAGTTTTGGTAAATTCGCTATATCCTGAGATTGGCGAAGGCTCAGGAGGTGAAAATTGCAGAGGCCGAAGATAAAATCTTGATTTACACTGTGTCCAAAATTCAGCCTCAGATTCGCTATATTGTGGGAGATATGATCCCTCCAAGTTAGGGTTCCAGCCTCTTCCAGAATTCATCCCTAAACAGGACACCTGGGGAGAATTGTTGTAGCATGGGATACATAGGTCCAAATGGAATTCCTGAAGATGTTCCAGAAATATCACTGACTATACTTTCTGTAGTCCGAATTTCTGAATCTGAAGATGAACCAGTGACATGTGGCATGCTGTACAACTTCACTATTCTGAACATTCCTGTAACAGGTCACCTTGGGCAAATGATCATAAATCCCAATTGGTGAAACCAATTCTGATGAAACCTATGGTGTTGGATTAGGGACATGCGAGGTTACCTTAGTGTGATATTTTAGATACAGAGGAGCGGTAATTTCGGAGATATCACAGAAACAGTAACAGGAATTTCTGCAGAAGAAATTGGAAAACTAGGGCTTCTTGTTCCAGGAGCTTCCCTCCACTGTTTTCAGAAAAGGAGTACATTGGACAGCTCCATTTGAAGAGATATATCTTTCTATCCAATCAAATCTGAAAGATTTGAAGTTTTGAAAATTAGGGTTTCTTTGACAAACCCTAGATCAGCCAACTCCGAAAACAGGACGAACACCTCAAATCGGTAAGATCAAATCTTTTGCTATTTGAATTTGAGGTTCTCATTTCAAAGTGATCTATAACATAGGCTTGTTGATGAGCTTGGTGATGTTGATAACTTCCAAGCATGGAAGTATTTGATCTCTCTGAAGAAAATGAATTGGACACCTACATGAGTAGAGAGGTTCCAGTTCTAGAGGGAGATGAGGCTCAAAGCCTTACACAAGAAGAACTTGATCAAGGCCAAGAAGATCATTGTTTATTCAATCACGAATCAACTTGTACCACAAGTGTCTTCCCTAATGACACCGAAGATGTTTTATTCCTTGATCAAGTTATTTGACGATAAGAACTTAAATTAGAAGATGGCTTTGAGAAAATAGTTGAAGAATGTTAAGATCTAGAATGCATAACAACTTGAAGCGGTAGAAGAAGAAGTGGAGACTACAGAAGTGGTCATAGCCACCTTGAATGGACTCCCAGGATCATGGGATTCATTCATGCAAAGAATGTATGGCAAAAGGAAGTAATTACTTTTAGCTCGACTCATAAGAAGAGAAGAAGAAGATGGGAGCAATTGAAGATCAAGCTCTCACCATTCAAAGAAGATCCCTCAAGCGATGAGGAATATGAAGAACTCAATTCTTGAAGAACCTCTTATTCATCTTATCATTTGGATAAGAAATGATGATTTCATGAATGAAGAAGATGATAAAGCAGAATGATCAATATGGAGTCTGTAACACCCCGGTTTTGACCCCGTTGCATTAAATGTACATGATGTATATATTGTAAATGATCACGGTGTGGAGCTAAAGGCCAAGGCCCCGCCATTGATCAGTTATGCTATGTTTTGGATTTAAACTTGTCACCGATGGTATATCGGGGCATGCGGCATATATTATGCTTGTCATCATGTAAATATGCATCTATAATTAATTAAATGAACCCGACCAGCTACGATCGCGGCAACTAAAATGAGATAGGGGCATGATTTTCACAAAAATAAGGGTGGGTTGGGAAATTGTTAAACCTTGGCCAATGGGGCAAATACCCATGTGTCTTCTTTCTTTACCTTACCCAACCACCTCCATTGAAGAATGACTGCTGGTGGTTGAGGCAGTTAATGGCCTTTGGGAGTGAGGTGGCAGGACTATCAGTCCTCACCCACACCCACACTCCACCAGCAAGAAACACTCACGCACTTTCTCCACTGTGCATTACCTCCACGATTGTCTTCCTTCCTCATGGTCTGCTCACATCCACGCACAGGCTTACCTGGTCTCACTCACGCAGACATTCGCTCTCTCCACGACAGTGCTAAAATGCTGGCGCACTTCCAATTCGCGTCCTCCCTCTGTTGTTGCTCACCCACGCGCCAGGAAGAGTGGTTCGTCCTCACGCAGGGACCATAATCTGTCCATTATCCTCACGCACAGGTATTCTTCTACTTTGGGGGCTCACGCAACGAGCTGGGAGTTGTGCGTTTAGATCCACAGTTTTCCCTGTGAAGGGCCATTCGTGTTTTCAGTCGTGTGTATGTTTCCTTACCAACTCGTGACCTATACATATGTTTTCCTCTACCCAGCTGTGAACTTGGTTATTCCTTCCCATCCTTGGACTGTGTAAGTTCCTTGGTGCTTTCATTGTTCAGATTGGGTCACTGGTTTTCCCCACGTGGTTGGTTGTGTTTGCCATGGTCTTCTTTACATTTTGGGGTAACTGTTACAATTCACTTGAGAGTCATTTTGGCCACGATAGGGCCAAGAATGAATCAGGAATTGTCTTCCCTGTCTTAAGCTGTATCAGCTGATTGATTTCCTGAGTGCAATGGTTGGTCTTCGGACTGTGCAGGGAGCAGGGATGGGGGCTTAGTTTTGCTTGACAAACCTGGTGGCTGGAAACCACATAGACAGAGTTAGAGGGCTGGCCTTCTTCTCCATCACCCCTGAATAGCACTGGAAGGGAATGCAGGGCCTGAGGGACTGTGTAGCAGAGAAGGGACTGATTCCTTGTGTTGGGTGTGTTTGGGTGTCTTAGAGGTCAGGCTAGTTCTGGTGTAGGTGTTCTTGGCTCTGTAATGAGCTCACCAGCTTAGCATTGAGCCTTTCCCAACTCCTGGATGGCCTGATAAACCTAACTGTGTTGGCTTGGCTGTGTTTGTATATCCTTGGCTATGTGTAAGCCTACTAGTTCCCTTATTCCTTGGAGAATCATGCCCAGCTCGGGGGTGGCAGCGTTGCTGAGAGATTAAGGAGCACGCTGACCTATGGTTGGGTGGAACGTTGCAGTGACGTAGCTAGTTGCGGAATGACTTCTTCATAAGATCAGTGATCTTGTGCATTTTACTTCTGCAACCATATTTTCTGTTAATGAATGTTATGAGCATGTTGAATGAATGCTTGTATGAATGTATGATTTTTCCGCTGTGTCTGATAGATAATTGCATCTGTTCATGATAAATGTTCATGTGTGCATGTTTCTACTTCAATACGCTTGCTTCAGCATTTTGTTTTAGCATTTTTATGCATGTACATGTTCATGGGGCTCTTAGCCCGGGTGGTTTAAGCTTGGAGTCGCGTCCTCTTCGCCGGTCGGAGGCATGGGGACGTGACAGAGTCTACCCATGAAACAAATAAAAGATAAGTATTCAATTGTCACTTCATGATATTGTTTTACATTTGATTATATTCAGTTGATGTGTTATGCATGATAGATTGTTTGCATTAATGGCTGTATACTACTAATATGCATGTGATGGGTAAGTAGCTCATGGTGCTATACAACTCTCCATTGCTACTTATCAAACCTGTTTGTTGACATATTGGATTATTGCACAATCTCAATGATGTCATGGCAAAGATGGAAGGCATCTAGAAAGTTTCTGTGAGATATGGATGAAAGTTGTATTGGCTAAACAGTTGCATGATGCATAAGAATTTGTCGTTATGCATATGAAATAGTTCTAACCATGCAATTGGTGCATTTGAATTGTAGGAAAGGTCCTGTACAACCTCCTACAAGAAAAGTAGGATGAGACTTGTTCTGAAGAACAAGTGATGACAATTCAATAAACATGAATCTGAAGATCCCAGGGTCAAAGACACCTTCAGAGAGCGGTAGATCCACCTCGAAGGATGAAGACCACCATGGATATGAGAGATAACTCAAGATGAAGAAAAGAATGCTATGAAAGAAGATATGATCAAAGAATAACAGTTGATCATGAGGAATGATGTATACGATATGATTTCGAGACATAAAGGAAAGTATGTAGTATCCTCCATATGGATCTACAAGAACAAGTGTACAAAGCAAGGTTCATGATTTTCCTCAGAAAGAATAGACTATGACATGACATACTCTATTGACCAGTATATATCAAGCATAGAATCACCTATACAAAATGAAGAAGGAAGATAATACTCCACTTCAGGGGGAGTGACTACAGAAGATATCTGAGTTCGACACGGTACGACATGATGGACAGCTTCCTGATGGATTGAGACTTTACCAAGAGTAAAGTGGGTTCCAACCTTCAAATTTGAATGCAGAAGACTAGGATATGTTGATGATCTGAAAAGACGAACTCATGGAAGATGTTATGATGAAAGAATACTAGAATGATGTTTGGGATATAGTACTCAAACTAGAAAGCAAGAATGTGGTATCTTACAAATAGATTTGCAAGATAAAATATGTCGCTGATAGAAGTAAGGAAAGACTTGTGGCTAGAGGTTTCTATAAGAAAGAGGGAATTAATTTTGAAGAGACACTTACTCCAGGAAGCAAGGTATACTTCCTTCAGAACTATGATGGTAGTTGCTTCCATGATGAAGTAAAGACAATCCCTCCTTAATGGTATGATTGGGGAAGAGTTTTACATCGAAAGGATTTGAAGTTGAAGACAGATGGACTCATATATGTAAGTTGAAGAAGGGCCTCTATGGCATGAAGCAAGCTCCTAAAGCTTGGTATGGCAATTTCTTGTCAATTATGGGTTTTACCAAGAGTAAAGCTGATCCTAACCTTTATCTCAAGGTTGTAGAAGATGAACCTGTCATCCTACTATTATATGTGGATGACTTATTCTTGACAGGGAAGGAGAAACAGATCATGGAAAGAAAGAAGAAACTAGCAGAAGAATTTGAAATGAAAGACCTTGGGTTAATGCACTATTTCCTAGGTCTGGAAATATGACAAAGTTCAAAATAAATCTTTCTCAACCAGGGAAAGTATGCGGTAGAGATATTGAAGAGATTAAATATGTTGGAATGAAAAGCCATGGCCACACCCATGGACTCCAACCTGAAGTTGTTAGATGATGACTCATCAGAGTTAGTGGATGCGACTCATTACAGATAGATCATTGGGTCATTGATGTACTTAACAAATACCAAACCATACATTTGTTTTGCTGTGAACACCTTAAGTCAATATCTTGTTCAACCAAGATGGGTTCACCTAGTAGCTGCAAAACATGTGATGAGATATCTGAAAGGGACTATAGACCTTGGTCTATACTATGATGGTAGCCATGACTACAAATTGTATGGCTATACAGATGCAGATTGGGTTGGAAGTATCTCAGACAGAAAAAGCACATCAGGTAGATGCTTTTGTTTGGGGTCTACTATGAGTTCATGGTTTAGCAGGAAACAGTCCAGTGTTTCTCTTAGAACAACAAAAGCAGAATACATAGTAGATTGCTCTGCTAAGTTGTGAAGCCATATGGCTTCGGAAGCTGATATCAGGTCTCCTTGACCTGAAGATGGATACTACATTGATTCTATGTCATAATGAGAGTTGTGATAACAGAGAACCCTATGTTCCGGCGTAACACCTAGAACTACGATATTTCTACATACAAGATAAAGATGTAGATGATGTTGTTTCAGTATTCCCATACTGAAGATATAGATGATGCTTTCAGTATTCACATACTGGAGATACAGATGGTGATAGTTCAGTATTCCCATACTGAAGATATAGATGATGCTTTCAGTATTCACATACTGGAGATACAGATGGTGATAGTTCAGTATTCACATACTGGAGATACAGATGGTGATAGTTCAGTATTCACATACTAAAGATGTAGATGATGATGGTTTAGATGGTGATGTGCTGACAAAGCCTCTGTCCCAAGTAAAGTTCAAACACCTTCGAGACAAGCTTGGTGTGGTTTGGAAAGACCTTCCTTGAAAGGGGGAGTAGTGATGTTGCAATGCGATTGTATCATCTTGGGACATATGTCCAGAAGTGATCCGGAGACCTCGGTCTTCGAGAATGAAGAGGGATTGTATCATCTTGGGACATATGTCCAGAAGTGATCCGGAGACCTCGATCTTCGAGAATGAAGAGGGATTGTATCATCCTAGGACAATATGTCCAGAAGTGATCCAGTGACCTCGGTCATCGAGAATGTAACAGGATTGTATCATCCTTGAACTTCGGCTCAGAACGGATCCGGTGAACTTCGGTCATCGAGAAGGTGGCAGGATTGTATCATCCTTGGACTTTAGTTCAGAATAGATCCGCTGAACTTCGGTCATCGAGAAGGTGGTAGGATTGTATCATCCTTGGACTTCGGTTCAGAACAGATCCGGTGAACTTCGGTCATCGAGAAGGTGGCATGATTGTATCATCCTTGAACTTTGGTTTAGAATGGATCCGGTGAACTTCGATCATCGAGAAGGTGGTAGGATTGTATTATCCTTGAACCTCGGTTCAGAATAGATCCGGTGACTTCGGTACTCGAGAACGTGTGTTGATCCCGTAATTCCAACAGGAAGGATTGTCTGAGTTCCACAGATGTGTTGATCCCGTAATTCCAATAGGAAGGATTGTCTGAGTTCCACAAATGTGTTGATCTCGTAATTCCGAAAGGAAGCATCGTTAGCAACTCCATAAAGACCTAAATCTCGTAATTCCGAAAGGAAGGATCGTTATTAGCTCCATAAAGACTTGATCCCGTAATTCCGAAAGGAAGGATCGTCTGATCTCCACAAATGTGTTGATCCCGTAATTCCGAAAGGAAGGATTGTTAGTAACTCCGTAAAGACTTAAATCCTGTAATTCCGACAGGAACGATCGTTTGAGTACCACAGACATGTTGATCCCGTAGTTCCGAAAGGAAGGATCATGTTGATGTTTTGATGATGATGATGTTGATGTTTTGATGATAATGATTTTATGATGATGATGATGTACTGATCGAAAGATCA
>LPNX011182644.1:12536-22835 GCA_001517045.1 Pseudotsuga menziesii
TTTTTTTTCGAACATTGAAAGTTGTTGAAGGCTTTTCATTTTATTTCGATATTCCACGAGCTTGCAAAATTGTGGATACAATTCAAACTTTCAACGCCCTTCGAAATCCCATGATTGATTTTGCATGAGAATAGCCATATATTTTATTAGTATCAAACTCATTTTATACTATCCACAGAAAAACATGTAATCATCAATGTGAACCAAGATATAAATCTAGGTCATAGATCACTTTAGCATATAGAGGGATCCAATTATTAGATTGTTAAAGTTGATGAAGGTATATAAACTTTATATTTTTTTAAGTTTATAAAGAAGATATACATGTATAAGCATTATGTTCACTGAAATTATACTTAATATAAATACACAAAAATATTTAAAATGTTTAGATACATAAAATATATATTATATTAATATATTTTTTATTTTTAAAAAATTATTTAGTTCTATTAAAAAAGTTTTTTTTATAAATAAATTATTATATTATATTAATAAATAAATTATTAGATCCCCAGATAAATTGTACGCATGAGAACCCGCCTCTTGTTCCATGTTCGGACCTCACTATAATTGAACATGAAATTGATTTAAAAGCATATTTAGGAACAAGCCACTAGGGTTTGACAAGAGGTGATTGAGAGCGAGGAGAGCGAGGTTGATTGCCATGGGCGCTTTTGGGGATGGGGAGCCAACTCCCCCCCCCCGTCTGGTTAAGCAGTGGAGGAATTTCAGAAGCTACTTGATCTACAAGGTAAGAAGCCATTGAATCATGCAGTCCCAAAATTCATCAAGAAATTGGAAAAAATTCCTGAAATAGCTTTACCGGAGGAACAAACCATCAAGATCGCTTTGGATTTGGAATAAAGAGGCTTGGTTGGGAAATTTATGGGGCTTTGTCCCTCAACAAGAACCACGAATGACTAGATCCAACGAAATTGGAGACCTCAGCTCCATAAGAACATTACTTGTTATGCAGTAGGCAGAGGTTTATTCATTTTCAAGTTTATCTCGAAAGAAGATTGTGATATTATCTTCAGGAGCGCCCATTATTTCATGGGGACACAGAGTTTGTACCGTAATAGATGGATGCTTGAATTTGATCCTTTAGTCGATGTTCCTAAAGAGGTATTGGTCTGGGTCCGGTTTCCCACTCTACCTGTCCAGTGTTGGAACTTCCAATCCCTACAGAAGATCAGGAATGGGCTAGGTCGCTTCATAGACAAAGAGGACAACAAAGACCAATACTCCTGTGTAATGATTTGTGTGGAAGTGGATCTTGAAGCTGGGCTTCCCAAATCCGTTAAGCTTACGGTGGGTGCATGGCATCACTACCAAAAGCTTGATTATGAAAAATTATCGTTCAAGTGCAGGAACTATCATGATCATGGCCACTTTCAATGAAACTTCCCAAAGGAACAACCGACGGACAAAGAGGGAGGAGAAGGATGGAAAACGGTTAAAAAAGGAAAATCAGCCCCAAAATCGAAAGAGAAGAAAAACACAGGCAATGCGGAAATCCCACAACTCATTCTAGAAGTCAAAGAAGCACCAAAAGAAGCCTCAACCTTACTCAAAATCCTCAAGGTTACGGATGTTCAAGAGAAGGATCCAAAGGAGATTGAAAAAGGAGAAACAATTGTAGATCTTGTAGCCCTATAGGATGCCCCCAATGGAGAAGGAAATAGAGGAGGATCATATCAACCTTAGCTCAGAGTCAGAAGGGTACTCAAACGGTGGAGAAACAGAAATAAGCAGCTCCCAAGCCACCCCAAAAAAATCCACCAGGGGAAGGAAGTATAGGAAAAAAAAGAGAAGAACAAACCTATCTGGATGTCTTGCAAGGGTCCCAGAAAACTCTCAAAGGTATGATAAACACCCAAACCACAAGAAAGAAAAGCCAGGCTCTAAAGGGAGCCACATCTTCCCAAGCAAGTAAATAATGAAATACGTCTCCTGGAACTGTAGAGGGTTAGGAAACAAACTGAAAAAAGAATCCCTAAAATCTATAATTAGAATGTCGATGCCTGAGATCCTTCTAATCCGGGAGAGGAAAATGGAGGACTTTGATCTCCTCCAAGCAAGCAAAACCTTTTGGAAAAAGGGTCATGGAAAAGCAGTAAGCTCAAGAGGTGCTTGAGGAGGAATAGACACCTTTTGGGACAGCTCAAAGTTTGATCTCATTGAAGAAGAAAGCAACACCCACTGGATCTTCACCAAATTCCTCCTCAAAGACTCTAATCACCATTTAAGTATTTTTAATTTATATTTTCCTGCCATGCTGTCTGAGAAAAGAATCTGTTGAGACTCCTGAAAGGCCTTCCTTAGCATGCACAACCCCGAGAATGTTATTATTGCAAGGGATCTCAATATCACCCTCTCTATACAGGAGAAAAAAGGAGGCTCCCAGTCAAAGACCCAACAAGAGAATGGGTTGAGGATATCATCTTGGATTGGGATCTATAAGACATCAAACTAGCTCGAGGAAAGTTCACTTGGACAAATAAAAGGTTGGGCCCAGGTCATACTAGATAGGTTCCTTTTCCAATCCACCTTCCTGACCTTTGGTTTAATGGCCACCTCCAAAATCCTACCTAACTATATCTCGGATCATAATCCCATTCTACTAGATCTTTCCTTAGAAAGAAACCTTGGTCCCTTCCCATTTCGGTTCAAACCGATTTGGATTAATCAAGAAGGGTTCCAGGAGATTGTCTCTACTGACTGGAGTAGACAGGTCTAAGGCTCTCTGTTCTTTGTGTGGGAATAAAAGTTGAGAGGCCTTAAAAGAGCCTTGAAAAGCTGGGCTAAATCAATCAAGTCTCCAACCCTCAAAAGAAAAGACACCCAGGAGGCCCTCGAGCTTCTTCAGTTGGCCTTGGAGGATACCACTGTGACCCAAGAGTTGTGGAACCAAGAATTTTACCTCCAAAAAGTGCTACATCGGCCCTGCAATGAAGAGGAAGAATACTGGAGGCAAAACTCCATAATCCTTTGGCTCCTTGCTAGATATAAGAATATGAGCTTCTTCCACAAGCAAGCAGAAACCCACGAGCACTTTAAAGATGTCAATGAAATTCAGTATCAAGGACAAGAGACAAAGAAGTTCGAAGGAATTAAGAAAGTTTCCCATTATTTATTTAAAGATCTGTACACAGTTCCTGATGAGGTCCCCATTGATTCATACTCCTATCCTTTGTCACAGGTCCCCTAGCTTGTGCAAAATGAGGACAACCTGAGTCTAACAGCCCCAATACTCATTCAAGAGCTCAAAAATGCCTTGGATCACATGGAAGTTGACAAGGCCCCCAGTCCCGACGGATTCACGACCCAGTTTTATAAGGCATGCTGAAGAATCATTAAGCAAGGCCTGCTGAGAATGGTCAGAAAATCCCAAACCTGCTCCAAGCTCGCGAAAGGCACAAATTTGGCTTTCTTAGCGCTAATTCCAAAAGAAAAAGGGGAAAGAAATTTCAGTAGATTCTGTCCAATCTCTCTTTGCATACTGGTTACAAATTGGTTACTAAAATCATATCCAACAAGGTTAAGAAAATTCTGCCAGCCATTATTCCGGAAAACCAAGGGGGCTTCATTCAAAGGGCATGAAAATCTAGACAACATAGTGTTGTTGTAGGAAGCCATCCACTCGAGCTGTCAATGAAAAGAAAAAGGTATGGTTATTAAGTTGGATCTTGCTAATGCATTTGATAGAGTTAGACATTATTTCATTTTCATAGTTATGGATAAACTAGGGTTTGCCAAAGAGTTCATAAGGTGGGTGAAAGCCTGTATTTCCTCTCCTTGGATTGCCCCATTGGTGAACGGATTCTCAGCTGACTTCTTCCAAGCCTAAAGGGGTCTAAGGCAAGGATGCCCATTTTCTCCTCTTCTATATGCCATCTAAGCCTTAGTTCTAAGCTTCCAGTTGGATCATTGCCAGCAGATCCATTCCCTATCAGGCCTTAGAATGGTTACAAATGTCAAAGACATCAATCATGTGTAGTTTGTAGACGACACTCTGCTTCTGGGAGGAGGCAATGTCATCTCTACAAGGCATTTTATGCAGGAACTTGATAGATACAAACAGATATCATGCAATAAAATAAACTTCCAAAAAATTAAGATCTTCAGTTGGAACTGCTCACCAAGAGATATGCTGGAAATCACCTGAGCTTTATAAATGGAAGGAACCATGATCTGGGAATTGTTCAAGTATTTGGAAATTCCAATCTTCAAATTTTCACCTAGGGTGGCTGATTAGCTGCCCCTTCTAGACAAATTGAAACTTTGCATCCAAGCATGGGGAGCTACTTGGTTAAACCTGGCGGGGAAGTGGTCATGCTAAAGTCGATCCTCACAAGTCTTCCAATCTACCAAAATTCAATTCTCCTAGCTCCAAAAGCCAACAATCTCAAAATTGATGGTTTGTTGAGAAGATTTCTATGGAAAAGCAGAAGGAAGAACAAGAGGAATCTTCATTCAGTAAGATGGGATAAAATTAAAAAGTTGCTTCTAGAAGAAGGTCTTCACATCCGAGACGTGGCCACCCATAATTTAGCTATGGGATCCAAACTCCTATGGAATTTAATCTCTGGCAAATCCTCCTAGAGTAAGCAAGTTATTTGGAAAAAATACTTTCATGGAAATTCGATAAGATTCTTGGACCAACCACCAAAATTTCCAAGAGGCTCGTCGATCTTCTCGCTCTACCTTAGATTGCTTGACCATTTGAAATCTAAGCTCATCTGGATTCCGGGAAATGGAAAGAGCATAAGAATATGGGAGGATTCAATCCTTGGGGACCCTCTGCTTGATCATCAGATAGGCTTGGCCAACATGAAAATATGGCTCTAGACCAGCAATCACCTCACACTCTGGGACATCTCTTGCCGAGAAGATGATGAGGATCGCAGTTGGAATGGCTGGGACTTGGGGAACTATCTAGAAAGGATGGAGATCGAATCCAAAAGACTGATCGAGGTTCTTCAAGGGAAAGCTCCCATTAAATCCTCAGTCAAAGAAAAAAGAGGATGGATCTCATCCATTGGTAAGTACTCGGTTGCTACAAGATATAAGTCCTTACAGGAAATCCTGCATGTCCCTCAAGATCCAACTCCTTAGAAGACAATCTAGTCCTTTGTCTCGATTCGCAAAATTGACATGTTCACTTGGGCGCTGGCTCACAAAAGTATCTTGACAAGTGAGAAATTAAGAAGAATAGGCTGGGAAGGCCCCTCCATATGCATGTTGTGCTTGAAAGAGGAAGAAAACATAGATCATTTGCTGCTAGCTTGCCCATACGCAAAAGAAGTCTTGGACAATGTCTTGAATTTAGATCCAGTTCATTTCTCTCTGCCCACGAATATTCCTAATCTCCTTAACATCTAGGCTAAATGATCCTTATGAGGAAAAAGGACCTTCTCAAAACCTGCTGGATGTGGCTTCCCAAATTTACCTTGTGGAAAATTTGGCTTGAAAGAAATAATAGACTCTTCCAAGAGGAAAGCTGTAACTCAATTTGGGTCGCAAATAAGGTAAAGGATTTTCTGTGAGAGATACTGGAATCTAAGACTACCCTCAAGAATAAGACTTCTTGGATCCATATGAAGACCATTGGCTTAAGGAGTTTGTCCCAAACCATTAGCACAGGAAAAATCCCAACCCAGTCTTGAGATCTAGTTGGGAAGTCCATCTGGAAGAACAAGATTTTATAAAGTGGAGATCAACTCTAGAAGAGCACTGCTTATTCTTCGATGGTGCATCGAAGGGAAATCCAAGCATGGAAGGTGGGGGAGGGATCCTCCTGGGTTCTAATGGCATGATGGAGTCGACCTATGCATGGGGCATTGGTTCTGTCTCGAATAATAGAGAGGAGGCTCTCGCTCTCTAGCAAGGACTAAGGCTAGATGCAGTCATAAATATTCAGAACTTAATGGTCTTCGGAGACTCCAAGGTAATTATCCAGGCCTTGAAAACGCAAAGGAAGCCAAGCTAGGTTAATTTAGGAAAAATTCTCAAGAAAACTAGTTTTCTGTTGCGCAAATTCAAGAAGGTCTGGTTCTTCCATATCCTTCGGGGGCTAAATATCTTGGTGGATTTAGAAGAAAACAAAGGAATGATTATGAGCAAGGGTACGTTGTTAGTTGATGGGGTCAAGACACTCTCATTCATCCCTTGACATAGATGATTCTCAACCAATTGACCAGCGAGTCATGGGGTCAAAGCAACTCCTTTATGTCATTCATCCGCTTGATAGCAGTGAAGCGAATCCTTTTCCTTTATGTCATTCATCCGCTTGATAGTAGTGAAGCGAATCCTTTTTTTGGATATTCTGGCAAGAACCATCATTTCCTGGAGTTTGCAGCTCTTATTTTGATTAGGGAATATCATACCGTGGAGTAGTCCCCCTTCTCGACATTACTGGCAGGAACCACGTGAACTCCCCGAAAGTGAAGGCTATTTCTATGGCCATGACATTCAGTGCTGCAGACCATCTTCTCTCAGACCAACGATTCATTATATTAGTAGAAAAGGAATGCAGACTCCTTCCAGATTGGCATCCATGGCCTCCAGCTCCAATCCTAGGCCTTCTATGGAGAATCGATTGGCATAGATGTAGTTAGAGCTTAACAGAGTTAAAAATTTAGTCTGGGAGCAAGAAAGGATCATGCTCAACATGGAAAATGATGGTATCAGGAGATGGGAGACCCTCAATTAGGATCTCACCAAGCTTCGTAAGGAGCTCACAAATGAGACAGAGGCCCAATTCAAAGATGTGGCCAATGTTCATGGAGATTTTGGGAAGCGCCTTAGCAGGCTTAAAGTCAAAATAAAAAAGCTAACAGGGGAATGGCCCAAATATCCAAAGCTCAAGTGAAGAATGTTGAAGACAAAAATCAGGCTCCCTCTTGTTAATTTGCAACAATTATCTTTTGTCTTTTATTGTTCTCATGTTAGTTGCGACAACTAAAGCTTCTTCCAAGTGTCCATGTCTCAGTATTCCAAGTTCACAAGTCCTAGGTTTTGTTGTTTTCTTCAGCTTGATTATAATCGATCGGAGCTCTATTGTTGTATTTAAACTCCTTTGTCTTATAGCACCCGGTAGCTGTTTTGTCAGCCACTAATTCAAATCTTTAACCGTTATTGTCTAAAAAAAATGATTATTTTTTAAAAATTATTTAGCTACATTAGCTTAAATAAATTATTATTTTTCAAAAACTATTTAGCTTTATGAGAGAAAGTCATTAACTTTAGTGTTTTGCAAGTCTTAAGTAAAGTTATGGAAGTCTTTACCAAAGTAATACAATGGATCCTTTGGAATATGTATCCCTCTTTATAATTTTGTTATATAAACAAAATTATAGTTTATAGTATATTTTTATGACATTTTAAAGATTTATGAGATATTTATGAAGGGCTTTGTTTATTTTAAAAAAATGATATTTCAACATAAATTTGAGGGAATTGGTTGAAGAAACAAGTGTTTTGCCGCAAAATCTCCAGTCACATCTTCCCAAACTTGATTATTTAGAATCCCATGGCACCAAGAAGAGTGTTTCTGGAAAACACATTTTCTCCATAAGAGATTATTGTTCCACTGCCAGATTCCACCAAGGATCCATAAAAAACACATGGGGATCTATTGTAAAATCAAGGGCCACACCTCCTCCCTTCAAACTCATCAAGAAAACCTTACAACCCAAATCATTTGTAATCTCATCGCTGTAATGTTATTAGTTGAATTTTGGATTGTTTCTCAACCCAACAAAGCAACTTGCTAACCTTATTTAGGAAAATCTAGGCCCAACAATCATCAAATAAACTCACCTTATAGTGGAAGTTCAAAGAGAATAATACTAATAAATGTGGGAGGGATCAAATGGAAATAAATATTTGTGTACTTAATCCAATGATAAGCCAAACCTCACAACGATGATAAATGTGGTGGATGGAGGTATATAAATTGTTTGTATAAACCTTCATATTGCATATTTTAATTACATCATTTGAGTGAATGTGTACCTAAATGGACTTAAGTTCATACCCACAACACTCTATAAAATAATAAGTCTTTTGTGATCAGTTGATTTAGGAAGAAAATATTGTGAAGTGACTTGTTTCAAGATTGCGATGATTAATGAATCGTGAAAAATATTTCAGTTATTTTGAAATTACCTCATAAGTTACACCACATTATAAATCTTATAGAAAAAAATCAATTGGTTGGCATAGGCCCATTCGATACCCCATGGGCGTGATATATCAAACACTTTAAATTGATCTTCATTTGGCAGTAAAAATAGTAAATAAAATGAAGAATACGATTAGTTTGAAACCCTAATTAAATAAGCATGGTTAAAATGGCCGACAATATGTAGGGATATGAATGGTAACTAAGTAAAGAATAATATTATTTTTGAAAACATAATCCAAGTTTGGCTATTATTGATTTCTATTATTTATTGCATTTAGTAAGGATTCCATGAGCAATTTATCCTACGTAAAATTCATACATCTATCCATATAGGAATACTTCAATAAAGAAATAATGACTACCTTGCATATGAAATTGTGTACTCCTTGGATCCTACCTCCCCTCGTCTTATATCAAGTTTAATTCAATTGATCTAGATCTTGGATTTCCAAAGTTAATATTAGAGTGGATATATTATTTATTAGTAAATGGGACACAAGGAATGTATAACATAGGCTTTCATATTATTAATTCTATAATTTATTATATTAGATTTTTGTTTTCACATAGAAAAAGCTATATTTTGAATTATCGAAAGTATATGTACAAGTAGACTAGAAACAAATTCCAAAAGCTAGTAGTCCAGGAAAAGGTACAAAATAGACCAAAAAAAAATCCCCCAAGAGACAAGGGTCAAGAAGGTAGATAACCAAGTACAAAGAAAGAACACCTCAGAACCAATCTTAGACATTACCAATAGACCCACAAAAAAACGATGGCAGGGAGAAACTGTGACATAAGCTAATACAGGGCCAAACAGTCCTCAGAAAGAATAGAATCAACCTGCCAAAATTCCAGAAACCTCCAAGCACGTCAAGACCCCAACGAGAGAGGGAATATGCAGAAGTGTTAAACTATCTAAAGATATGGGAAAGGGAAATATGCGGGAAGTATTTGAGCAGAGACCAATCCTCGAGGAGTCAAGAGCGAAGATGTAGAGAATTTATAGGAAGCTGCTCATTTTCCCAATTAGTAACCTAGGAATAGTCACTAACAATTTATTATATTAGCTTATAAATGTATGCTTGGATTAGAATTACATTTACTTAGTAAAGAAATTTTATAACTCAAGAATATTATAAAGGCATATTTTAACTTAGCATTCTATATTGAGAATCTTGTGTGTGTTTTAGTATTTTTTTTTCATTCCATCCAATTTTACTCTTCAAAATCGAATAGTACACAAGAAGGTTAGGATTGAAGCAATGGCACCTAGCATTGATGAACAACAAAATGGAAGAACTTTATAGAATTTTAGTTTCATGAAGTCGTTACCTTGTTATTAGTGAAGGACCACAAGTCGGGTACACCACATAATGCAATCAAATTAGGTTTTTTTAGAAATCAATCCCCTAACTTCCAAGACCATTGAGGAATCTCTCTCTCTCTCTCTCTCTCTCTCTCTCTCTCTCTCTCTCTCTATGGTTAAGGTTAGATCCTCAATAACCACTGGTTCTTTCTACAATTTACATGCTTATGATGTGAACTCAAAAAATGCCATCCTCTCTCTCTCTCTCTCTCTCTCTCTCTCTCTCTCTCTCTCTCTCTCTGGTTACACAACTATTTGGTTAATTATTATTTTATATTAGATTATAATTATATAATTTATATATGGTTAAGGTTAGATCCTCAACAACCACTGGTTCTTTCTACAATTTACATGCTTATGATGTGAACTCAAAAAATGCCATCCTCTCTCTCTCTCTCTCTCTCTCTCTCTCTCTCTGGTTACACAACTAGCTGGTTAATTATTATTTTATATTAGATTATAATTATATAATTTATATATGGTTAAGGTTAGATCCTCAACAACCACTGGTTCTTTCTACAATTTACATGCTTATGATGTGAACTCAAAAAATGCCATCCAATTGAGATAAGGTAATTCTTTTTTACATTTACCAATACTAAATAATTTAATCACAACACTTTGCTATTGAATATCATTATTTTCCTTCACTAATGCAAATTAGTAGTTAGGTAAGAAGATCAATTTCTAAAGCCATGCATTCTAAAGAATCCCAATTGCCTACACTCACCTTTAG
>LPNX011182710.1:6190-24852 GCA_001517045.1 Pseudotsuga menziesii
CTGATATCGAGTCATGATGAACTTGTATCGACATGTTGAACCCTGGTAATTTTGCATGCTTGGGTATGGCACTGATTAATATATGAGATACATATTCTTTAGTTTTGATCGATGGATTTTAAAACATGGTTGGATATTCAGTTACATTTTCTATGATCTTCTTATACGTAGTGGCAACTACTGACAACTTACTTAATTAAATCTGATTGGTTAAGGATTCTTCACTTGCAGTTTCGTCGAATAATTTAAAGGATGAAACGCCTTGTAATGTATTTATTTCATCCATTGGTGTTTGATTAAAAATATTCAAATTATTTATTTTCTTATCTTTATCTGATGACCTTTTCACCCATTGTTGCTTTTAGGGTTGATTTTAAGAATCCCCCTAGATTTATATGTATAAAAAATGGGTGAATCTCTTCGATATATAGGAAAATTTGAAGGTGATTTTATGAACAATATAATATGCATATATAAAAAAATTGGTGAATCTTTCATTTTATTATATAATGTTGTAAAATCTTCACGAATCTTTCACTAAGTTATAAGATATTGTAAAATCTTGGTGAATATTTAACTTCATTATAAAAAATTGTAAAAACTGACGAATCTTTCACTGATTTATAAAATATTGTATAAATAGAGGAACAACAACATTAGTCAAATAACATGAATCCCATAATCAACAATAGAACATGTGTTATGTGGACTCACGAGTCACTACTTGAAGGTGTCAGTGAAACACAACCGCACTAACTAGATTCAGGGAAAGTGGGGACTCCACTTGTTATCTCCTCCCTTAATGGTACAGTAGACATGTGGGGACCTGAATATTGACAAACCGATAAACTGATAGAATCAAGCATTATGCTCGATCTTGGCGTGCACTAGCCAATTGTGGTCGTGGAGGCTAATACAATTATGCAATGTAATTATGCCAATTTATTATTGCTTTAGATTAATGTTGGCCTCATGCCAATAGGCATCCTACCATCAATGCATAGGAACCTAGTGCATAGACCATTTTTCTCTTCGGTTAGCTATGTAGAGCTCATTTATTTTTTTAAATAACAATAAGTATTAACAAAGAAAATATACAATCAACATAAAAAAAAGGGAAGAAAATTAATTCATGCAATTAAAAGGTAAGAAAAACATCTTTTCTCAAACCCTGAATCAATGGAAATTGACTAAAACCAATCTTGATTCAAGCTACAACAAAGTATTAAATCAAGCATCAAATGAGAACTAGAAGCATTCAAGGGACTAACACAATATTTAACCAAAATACACACAAAATTAAAAATCAACAAAATGCTTCAAACAAAAGCAATAAACAAACCATACAAATTTGTCAAGATATCTCTGCTAAACTTCAACATGGTTTCATGTAATTGAATGAGCCCATTCTTTCTTAGAGAAAGTGTTGTTAAATTAGTTCTTTATCCTTTAATGTTAGGACACTATCTATGTGAAGAGATAGCACCTAGGTCTAACTTTCTCAAATTCTAATGTCATTTCCTATCACATACAAGAAAGAGACAATGTAAGAGATAAATATCAAACCATCAATCTTAAAATAAGATGCATGAAGGTAAGCGTTGTAAGGGTTGGATTTCTTGAGGGAACCATGGAGCAGTGAAGGGGAATGCCTTCCTTGTGTTGTGTGGCTTAGTGGAAGAGAGCCCCATTTCTAGGATGACTGAACGAGATTCCTGTAATTGAAAAATGGTTAGTAGATTGGCTAAGCGAGAGATTAAATGGGTTTTGCATTGACGGAGAGAGAATCATGTAGGGGTTTCCTTTTCCCTACTAGCCTCGTATCCCAACTTGGGGATGGTATCAACAACTAATACCTATGGTTGGGTGGAAAATTGCTGTTACATAGCCAATTGCTTAGATCTTATTTGTTAAAAGATAAGTATTCTCTTTGTCTATGAATCTAAATGGTTTATTTTGCTTCTAGTGATAAATATTCCTTTTCATGCATGATGTGTTAGTTTAGACAAGATGTTAAGTAACACGTGTCATATTCAATAGCACTTCTATAATTATCAAATTCAATTATAGTGAATATGATAAATATGCTTGTTCAGGTACTTGCAAATCCATCTGTTAGTTTATAATGTCCCTCGAGGCGAAATTCAAAAGCATGAAATTCATATTTACCTTCTCCTATAGTGGAAAATTGGAATAATGGATGAGGACGCTACAAATACAATCTCATTACTTTTCATTATTGTCTAGTTAGCTCACATTTTTATATCACTTGAAGTCCATATACGAGTATGCCTAAATTTTTTGCATTCCATTTCTACTAACTCTAGAATTTAAAAATATATGTCTAGTCCTGGAGTAAAGGGGGATTACATCTTCTCCTTGTAATGTTTGAGAGAATCTTGAGTCTCCACCATTTGTTTTATGGAGAAAAATATTATCTGGCTAATTTGTTGAAATTGACCTCTCTTAAAATTATAAGTCATATATACTGGTTTGATATTGGAAAACTAAGCTGAAAAGTGTTCATTCTCCATGTCTTTCAAACCTTCAGTTTATGTTTACTATGAACATTGCAGAAAAAAAGAAAATTATTATAACTTTATGGGAAATTAGAGAGCACCCTAACTTTGAGTTAGAAGTCATGGATTTCTTTATTGTTTTACATTTATTTATTTGTAAGGATTCAAATGAAGATCAATTGAAAAATCTATTGTTAGGTCGTGGTTCTTCAAGGTTTGGAATCTAAACACTCTTCAAAAGAGAAGTTTGGGATGGTTCTAATATTTTGGCATGGAATTAAATTGAATCTAGATTAGAATGGAATATTGAAGAAAATTGAAATGAATTAATGTATGAAATGATGAATGGCCAACCGAGGGTACATTCTTCATAGTCAATTTTGGAGGAGAAAAGACCTAAACTAGATTGGGTACACTTCCCTTGCTGTCAATAGAACCTAGACAAGATATATACCACAAAATATGAAGGTTGGAGGTGATATTCATATTTTTTTTATAAAGGAAGGATTTTTTGTTGTATAACAGCCACCTAGGCTGAATTTTTTGTTTAGTTTATGTAAATGGACTTTATAATGTTGATGTAATGGGTTTTTCAATGTTGATGAAATGGTTGATTCTGGTAGCTATTAGAACTGTTTCTCAAAATAGATACTAGATTTTGTGTCTGTCTTGAGATATCTAATAATTCCATACCTATTTATTGGTATTCAGTAGTTCCAGTCTTATTTTAGTAATGTTAATAGCCATTTCTATGAAAATATGTACTAGTGAAGTCAAATATAAATATTAAATATTTTGATTGTTATTTGAGCGTCAGTAGATGATTTATAACTATCTCATCTCCTCACTTTTGTGTTCATTTCCCTTTTGAAAGGGAAAAAACATAAAACATCCAAACATATTAGCTCTCAATATTGGGTGGGATCTCAGGCATCCATTTTAGAGGTCTGTCTCAAATGATGAAGACCAATTGTTTTCATCCTGAAAGGGAGCAATGAAATCTCATCTAATGTATCGTATATTACATGTATGGGCTATGGGAAATTGGAAATGGACATTTGATCCATATAATAAGAATCAAAATATAAAATGAGAGTTCCATTTACTCTCCCATTCTTAGCAGACATGGTTTTCCTCATCTATTAGCAAGGAGTTCAAAATTTGACTAAACATGCCATCCATACTCTAATCTTAATATTCAAAAGGAAAACTTGGTATTTTAAAATCAAGGAGAGAGGAATAATTGACCCTTCCAACAACATGGAGTACAAAGGCCAAAATGACAGCTATAGGTATGCCAACAACATAGTATGCCCCAAGATTTACATAGGCACCCAACGTTTCCCATCCACATCCTACTATATATATCAATCTATACAATTCAAGACCATTTCCAGATCTGCGGAATTCTATGAGAAAGGTTATCAACCTCATATAACGCCTTGGATGGCATCCATAACTGTTAAGGTTGCAAGCAGTGGCAGCATGCTTGAATTGTAGTCAACGACCTCTCCTTCATTGCTATAAACTTAGCCTCGGACATTTTGAATGGAGAATAAAGTATATCCTATCATGAGGGCTTCTATTGCTGCCATACAAACCCTTAAACACATCGATAACTGTGCATCTAGTGAGCGTCCAACTCCTAGTTCATTGGAAACTCGTGTACTGCAATGTAAAAAGTTAGGATGAAAAATATGAATCGAAATCAATACCAACAATTTAATATCCTTGGAGAATTTTTTGTTGGAAATATTTTTGAATCAGTTACAGCAACCTTACAGCTGCACCCAGGCTGAAGGGAATTATATATGCAAGTGCAATAGTGTTAAGGCTGCAATGAACCAAAAGCAAGCTCAGAGCAAAATAAATTAACTATTGGCAGTGGAAAAGTAGATGCCATTCTTAGCTTTATGAATAGTAAAGTTTTCAAATATGACATAATTACCAGATGGAAAGAAGTGACATCTCAAGTTCAGGATTAGGCAATAAACCAGAGAGAAGAACAAGCATTTCAAAAAGACTAGTACTTTCATAAGGTGGATGACAGAGATGTTGAGGCATTTCTTGGGGATGTTTGTGATTGTATCGTAATGTTTTTTATATTAAGCAAGACAAAACAAGAGCACATGCATCATGTGAACATTCAAAATTTTGGAAGAAGAGTAGCTGCAAGTCAATTTGAAGAATTATTTGATGCAAAAACTTGTGTACTTGGGATTTGAAGTAATCAAAGACTTGAATGAGTATGATGAATATTTTGGAGAGGTATGGAAGGTTTGCAAGGAGATTATTGATTAGTAGGACAACCTATTTGGACTACTTCTTGGAAGATGTATTTTTTTCAAGGGAAAACAACTTTGCATTCCCAAATTATCTAAGAGAAATAGTTTGATTAAAGAGTGGCATGGTCCAGGATTGAGTTGACACTTTGGTCAGAAAAAAAAACTCAAGGTGTTCTTGGAGGAAAGATATTAATATGACTGGCCTAATTTGAATTTGGATTCTATCAAATATGTTAAGAGATGCAGAATATGTAAGTTATCAAAGGGAAGAAGTCAAGCTACTATTTTGTACACTCTTTTTTCTGTCCCGAAGGAACCGTGGGGGTATTTTTCCATGTATTTGATTTCAGGTTTACTTTACACTCCAAGATGTACTGATTTCAGGTTTACTTTACACTCAAAGATGTAATGATTTCATAATTTTAGTGATTGATAGATTCTCTAAAATGGCTCGTTTCATGCCATGCATAAAGACTAATGATGCATCTAAAGTTGTTGTTGTTTTTTAAGGAAATTATGAGATTGCATGTATTTCCATAGGCAATCACATCATATAGAGAATCCAAGTTTCTAAAACCATTTTTGGCAAACTCTTTGGAAAGTAATGGGAACAAAGTTGCAATACAACGTATCATTCCTAGACTAATGGGTAAACTGATTTGTGGATAAGAGTTTGGGAAATTTATTAATATGTCTTGCATGGAACAGTATTGGACAATGGAATTTGATATTTCCACAGGTTGAGTTTGCATTCAATAACTCAACCTGGAACAAAACGCTAAGAAAAAGCTTAAAGAGAAAGCAAAAAAACCTTAAAGAGAAAACTTATAATGACAAAATGATATCTTTCAAACCCCAAGATCGTCCATTCAATATTTCTAGTTGCTAACCTTAGTTGCCCCATGCTAGTTTCCTCTAACCCTACCCTTGCACGTGCACAGCTGGTTGAAAGTTCTTCTTTAACCACTCAATGAGATCTCACTCACTTTGTGTGTAAACTCTTTTCACCAAGATTTCCTTTAATAACATTACAATATGCAAATATCTCAGGCCAATTCCATGGGATACCAAATACCATGGGCGCTCTAGACCATTTACATAAAGTAATTACAAAAATACATTCACATTGATACTTCACTTTAATAAATTGGATCTCCTATGTATGAGAGTCATTAAATGACACCTTCCACCTGTAAATGTGGAAGTTCCTATTTGATGCTACAAAAATCAACACAAAAACCCTATATCTCGTACCTATCTACACTCATGGTGCCGAAATTAGGTTCTCAAAAGACTGATTTTGAAAAAACTCATTGCCCTAGTTTCCTCTGTGTTGGTACCTAGAATGTTATCAATATATATACAACCAATGAAGAGATTAACCCTGGAATGTGCTTGGCCACTGAGCCTGTTCGTACCCTCTTGGCTATCAAAATGTTCGTTTTACTCAATCCCAAACCCAGTTTTTTGTCACAAATAATTTACAAAATTTATTTACTGAAAAAACATTGAGATGCTAACTAATTATGCGGCAAGAAAACACATGAAATCATAGTCACATTTGACATATATTTACCCTGGAAATCCCCAACTAGAAAAAGACCAACAAAAAGTTGATTTTATTACCTATAAAATCCTAGGCTCTCTTCTTGGGATAATGTCCCATTGAGGAAAACTTATAATGACAAAATGCTAGGTTTCAAAACACAAGATCATCCATTCGATCTTTCTAGTTGCTAACCTTAGTTGCCCCATGCTAGTTTTTTCTAACCCTACCCTTGCACTTGCACACTTGGTTGAAAGTTATTCTCTAACCACTCAATGATATCTCACTCATTTTTTGTGTAACCTCTTCTCACCTAGATTTCCTTTAATAACATTACAATATGCAAATACCTCAAGATCCAATTCCATGGGATACCAAATACCATGGGTGCTCTATATCATTTACATAAAGTAATTACAAAAGTACATTCACTTTAATAGTTCACTTTTATAAATTGGATCTCCTATGTCTAAGAGTCATTAAATGACACCTTCCACCTATCATAGACTTTCCATGTGGAAGTACCTATCTGATGCTACAAAAATCAACACAAAAACCATATAGCTCGTACCGATCTACCCTCATGGTGCCGAAATTAGGTTCTCAAATGACTGATTTTGAAAAACTCATTGCACTAGTTTCGTCTGTGTTGATACCTAAAATGTTATCGATCCCTTTCATGGGTTTAATCCTATAAAAGCATAATTGCAAGCATACTTTACACCATAGTGTCAAGATATTTCCATAATTCCATTAAAAGGCTGACTATAGAACTGATAGATATCATGTTTCATTAGAGATGAGAGTGAACGCAGAGGTTTATAAATTAATCAATAGGGGCAAGGTGACAATCCTTTTAGAAGGAGGATGGACATGTGTCGTTGGTCTAGTCCTCTCCTTAGGACCTACCACATGTCGTCATATTTTCCTTCTGTCTAAAGACCACCCAATCTGGGGTACTAGTTTGGTATGGTTGGTAGAAATAATGAAGTAACATTTGTTTGAATGAAAAGTAGTAAGAAAAATGGATGAAATATTGTCTACAATCGGTTGAGATAATATCATTTGGGTAATGGTTGGAAATATCTTGTCTCACCCTTAAGCACTTACAAGAGTGATATTATTGGTACCTTGTCAACATCAATTAAGATACAAAAAAAGGGCAAACATTTCACAAACAAGATTTGAACTTGAGTGAGGTGGATAAACAACTTCTCATTTTAATCACATAAGCTAAGATGCAATTAACATGATTACAAAGAAAGTTATTTTATATTGGCCAAAATTAATATCATACAAACAGATGCTTTACTACCATGGAAAATATTAATATGAAAATTGAAAGTATGAGAGACTCTCATAACGTTCTCTAAATCTTAATTAAAAAATAAAATAAAAAATTATCGTACAATGTTTACTCTAAAATAAACCATTTTACTAATTAAATATTCATTAATTAAAATACCCGATTTTATTAAGAAATGACCTAAATATGTTACATTTTAAGACTTTCTAGAATCACAACACCATAGTCTTATCTCAAAAGATTTAAGTAATTGTAATATGGAATGGAGATCTTATTTTATGGGCTACCTCTATATTACCTCTATATTACATTAAGCCTTGTTACCATGATCAATCTTAAAATATTTTTGTAATTTTACAAATTGTATTGTTAGAGAATCAAAGTTTTGACTTCAATACTCAATATTACAAATCATATATCAATAAATAATAAAAATATATACATTAGAATTTTATTTTAAATATTAAATATATTTTTTATATCTTCTTTTATTAACATGATTTTTATAAACATAATAATTGCTTTTCTATCTTTTTGTTTTAGTTAATGGATACCATTTTTATAAAAAGATTCTAAAATGTTTTCTTTTACACTTGAGAAAAAACAATTTGACAATTTGTATTTTAACAAAAGTATATCATCTAAATTTCAAAGATTCTGTTGGATACCATTTTTATAGAAAGATTCTACAATATTTCATTT
Source organism: Pseudotsuga menziesii (assembly GCA_001517045.1). Classification (NCBI taxonomy): domain Eukaryota; kingdom Viridiplantae; phylum Streptophyta; class Pinopsida; order Pinales; family Pinaceae; genus Pseudotsuga; species Pseudotsuga menziesii. The sequence continues at coordinate 14,549 of LPNX011182710.1, forward strand.
GGGAAAAAAACAATTTGAAAATTTGTATTTTAACAAAAACATATTATCTAAATTTGATCAAATTAAAACAAAATATATAATCTATATTTCAATAAGTAAAAATTCCCAATTTTTTTTTTGTTGTTTACTTTTCAAGGTTTTTATATTGCTTTTTCTAATTAAACTTTTCTTACTTTTCTTACTTTTTAAAGCTTTTCTAGTTTTCTCTTTTAAACTTTACATTGTTTCCTTATGCTTTATGTTATTTCCTTTTTTAAGCTTTTTATCATTTTTCAGCTTTTAATGTCTTTTTATGCAGCTCGAGATGGCAGGTGGGCAATCTCAATCTTCTTTTCAAACGACCATTCGCAGCATTCTTTACTTGGGCGCAACTTCTCGCATCAAGCAATTCCGCATTGTCGCTTCTCCACATTCTGCAATTTCTGGCATTTCGGCTTTCTTTCTGCATTCTGTTATTTCTGGCATTTCCGCACTCTGCAATTTCTGACAGGCATTTTTGCAATTTCTGGCATTTCCGCACTCTGCAATTTCTGACAGGCATTTTTGCAATTTCTGGCATTTCCGCAACTTCTCCTCTTTCCATGGCCATGGAAATTTTGATTGGCCGTCATTGCGTTTACATTGATGTTTAGGGTTTTATTTCGTTTCGTGCTTTCTACAGGGATCGGATCAAGGTGTATGTGATTTAGAGTATGTAATGTTTTTATTGTTTCGTTTTATAGATATTAACGTCTAAATTCTTTGAAATGTGTAGGTGGGTCTATATTGATCAGCTACAATCATGGCACATATTTGTTGGGCAGGTTGCAGCAATGTCCAAAGCTGGACGATCATCAATCATTACGAGAACTCCCCAGAGAAACATGCAAAATGCACGCCTAGGATAAGGGTATCTAATCTCACCATTTGCTTATTTCTTTCAATTTCATGTATTCATTCATTTGCAAACCTGATATACTAAGCCCTGACCTAGCCTGGCCCTTTCTAAATTCATTTACAAATTTCTGGCATTCCCGCTTCTGATATACTAAGCCCTGACCTAGCCTCGAATTTGAGGCATTTCCGCTTCTGCAATTTCTTGTATTCTCGTAACCTCTCCTCTTTCCATGGCCATGGAAATTTGGATTGGCGGTCTTTTCATTTCGTTTACATTGATGTTTATGGTTTTCTTTTGTTTAGTGCTTTCTTGATGGATCGGATCAAGGTGTATGGGATGCGGAGTATGCAATGGTTTTATTGTTTCTTTTGATGCCCCATATTCCCATCAGAGATAGAAACATATGCATTTATTCAACAGCAGCAGCAAAGTCTGCTCTGCTCTGTCATATGAGAAAAGATTTGATTCTCTGCTCTTCTCCGCCATATGTAAATGCTGTCGAGTAATGCTTATGGTTTATATTGATGCTTATGGTTTTCTTTAGTTTTGTGCTTTCTAGATGGATCGGATCTATAGTTTTATTGTTTCGTTTGATGCCCCATGTTCCATTACAGATAGAAACCTATGCATTCATTCATTCAACAGCAGCAGCATTGTCTGCTCATCAGAGATAGAAACCTATGCATTCATTCAGTAGCAGCAGCACTGTCTGTCTGCTCTGCTCTGCCATATGAGAGAACATCTGATTGCTCTGATCTGGGCTGCCATATGTAAATGCTATCAAGTATTGCAATATTTTTAAATCATTTCTTTTAAGATTGTCTTCAAAGAATGCAATATGTTAATTCATTGCCAGTTGGAGAATGCAATATTTTCTGTTTATGGGTATAGGTCTATATGTTAATCATTTTTTCTTGAAGAGCATAGGGCTTAATATATTTCTCTATTACTACTTTTACATTAAAGCAATTCGTGTATTTTTTTTTTCTTCAGTATGTCAAAAGGTTGTATATTTTTTTAATTTTTTGTAAAACGTGCCAGAGGAGTGTAGGCCAAAAGCTTGTATTTTTTTTAATTCTTTGTAAAGTATTCCCATAAAAAATTGTATATTTTTTATTGTTTTACATTAAGGCAATTCTTGTATTTTTTTTCTTCAATATGTCAAAAGGTTGTATATTTTTTTAATTTTTTGTAAAACATGTCACAATAGTGTAGGCCAAAAGCTTGTATTTTTTTTAATTATTTGTAAAGTATTCCTAAAAAAAATTATATGTATTTTATTGGTTTGTAAAGTATGTCAATATTTTTAATTATTTTTGGGTATTAATTAGTTTAGAGACTGCAATAATAATTTGAGTTTTTAATCCTAAAGGGAGGGAGAAGAGGCAGAGTGGAGGATAGAGGGAGGAGGAAAGGAGGGGGTATGTGAGGAGGAGGAGAAGGGAGGGGGTGTGGGAGGGAGAGAGGAAGGATGGGGTGTATGAGAGAGGAGGAGGAGGAGGGGGGGAGGGGGGGGGGGGGGGAGGAGGAGGAGAAGGAGCAGAGGAAGAGGAAGGAGAGAGGTGGAGGAGAGAGAGGGAGGAGGAGGAAGGGAGAGGGGTGGAGGAAGAGGAGGGAGAGGGGTGGAGGAGGAGGAAGGAGAGAGGTGGAGGAGGGAGAGAGAAGGAGGAGGCAGAGGGAGGATAAGGGAGGGAGTAGGTGGAGGAGGAGGAGGTATTGGGAGGGTGGAGAAGAGAGGGCATAAGGATTGGCTAGAGGAGGGAGAGAGGGAGGAAGGAGGAGGAGGAGGAGGAACGAGGGTGGAGGAGAGATGGAGGAGGGAGAGAGTAGGAGGAGGAGGAGGAGGTAGACTAGAGGAGAGAGGAAGGAGGGGGAGGAGGAAGAGAAAAGGAGGGGTGATGGGAGGACGAGGAGAGGGAGGGAGAGGAGGAGGAGGATGGAGGGAGGAGGTGTATGGGAGAGAGAAGGAGGAGGAAGAGGGAGGAGAAGGAGGAGGAGTGGAATAGGGAAGAGGAGGAGGAGGTATTGGGAGGGTGGTGGAGAGAGGGAAAAAGGACTAGTTGGAGGAGGGAGAGTGTAACAGCCCCCTCCCACCATAAATACCTAAGAGCTACTACAACTCGTGAAAATAGAACATGGATCATAAATGCGTCCATGAGGAATAGAAAACCCTCACCACAATGAGGCTACTCCCGCTACAAATTAATCAAGAGAACTGGAGACATTCTAACATTATCATAACAGTGAAGAACATTATATGTATGACGAAGGTATACATTTGAGGTATGTATTATTGTGGAACATGTAATGTTACCTAAAATCATCACATGGTGAACTAAATTCCATACATATATATATATAAATTATATGTACAACATTACATGTAAAATAATGAAGAATACTATATATATATATTGGAGATGTATATATAGTTACATATAATCATGGAGAGTTATATGGTGAAATAAACCTTTTTATAATAGTGGAATCTATAGACATGATAATGAAGAACTATAGGTATATTTGCTGGAGGCATACATACTTTGGATATTGTATGTTGAACTTATAATGGTACAACATTTCATGGTGATGCAAAACCTCCTGCCTACCTACATTATATGTAAGAAAACACATATAATAATGTAACCTTTTATAGTTATATATATATGTTGATGAAGAGTAGTATATATGTATTGGACACACACACACACACACACACACACACACACACACATATATATATATATATCTCAGGTATGTAGTAAATGAATAACATATAGTGTTACACATAATGGTGAGACCAACCTCACACACATACATGTACGGTATGTGGAACCATATATATATATATATGTGTGTGTGTGTTTATGGAAAATAGTATATATATATATATATATATATATATATAATTAGGGGACATATATAAATATATATATACTGTTACAAGCCTCCTACGTGCGTGTACTATATGTGGAGTCTTATGTATATTGGAGAATAGTATATATATATGTTAAAGACATATATTAGTGATATTTAATGTATGTAGAACATAAACCATAGGTGCATATATATATATATATATATATATAGCACACATACATTATTGCAGCACTTAAAATGGAACAAATTCCTCCTAGAAAAGATATTACTAAAAGTTATATATATCTATATATTGTGGATTATGAACAACGATAGCAAAGAAGTATGGTATAAGATTTTGGAAAAGATCAAACACCAATTTATTTTACATAACAAATTAACTGTGTGGGCATTATGGAAACACCTGGACTTTCCTGGAATTTTGAGGAAGCGTTACGGCTGAATTTAGGCTAATATCCGTTGATCATGAATGCCCCATTTTGAAGGCCTTAATTACTGGACTTGACTGAATGCCCAGGGGGGGGGGAAGCATACTAGGAATTGGTAAGCTTAAATCGTGGTAACGCCAGGGTTTTGGTAGAATAAGTCTCTCACTGTGAGGACTTGCTGGGGGGAGATCTTTTACGCCTGGTTCTTTACTTTGGAAGGGAGAAAACACGGCGAAGGGGTCGAAGCAAGGAATGATGGATTTCCCTAGAATTTCATCATTGCTACACTCTGCCTGCGTTTGATTTACTTAGAAATTCTAGTGTTTGATGGTTTAAGATGCAGTTTCGAGATTTTGACACGTGAATGGTATGTAATGTGATTTCATTTAGTGTTGGGAGAATTCTGGTTCTGTTGCGATATCTTTCCAGGATCAACACAGGTAGTCTCCACAAGTTTTGGGTTATGATTGTGATTTCTTTCCTAGTTTCTTCCAGTCCTCCCAGCGTTTTCGTGTATACTCTATTGGCATAAAATGAAAGAAGCATACCTATATTGGTTTAGCTCTGAATGTGTGAATTATTTCCCTTAATCAAGAAGCTATGAAGCTTTTAGATTCCATCGATTGCCAGTGGCATGATTTCCCTGGACTTGCAGAGGCCTAGCTGGCTCAATCTTTACTTGCGATCTATTCTGAGATGCTGCGATCATAACCGAGCCTACATTATCGATGGTTATGCCTACCTACAGATATGTGATATCTAATTGCATGATATGTGCCTTGATTGAATCGTATGCCCATTTTACTGCATTATACCTGTATCTCCAGAAATCGGATTTCGTGATTGAGTATGACGGTGTTGTATCTTTTAGATATGGGAGTTACGGCTCGAGTTTTTAGAAGGAAACCATGGTTTTCTTCCCTGTCGATTTCCTTATTGCTTTACAATTCCTACTTGTTGGTTCATGCGACCTAGCTTGCTGCTTTAGAGGAAAACATCTATCTTCCAAGCCTGCCGATTGGTATATTTCTGTATCAGACTTTGAGTTGGTTGCTTACTGGGCATCGAAAGAGCTGATTTAGAATTGATCAACAAGAAAATGCGTTGGAGATGTGTCCTCATGGTTTCATAGATGCAACCAGTAAAATAAAGGGAAATTCCCTTCACCTCTAAGCGATGAGAACTGTTTTGTTGTTTGGGTATAAAAGTCTCTATCTTTGTCTACTAGTCATGAAACCTGCAATTGTCTTTGCCTTAATAACCTATAACTGCAAATTCATATCCCTAGAACCATGTTTTGACAGTTGCTGAACCCGGATTTCATTTCTAGAATCATACCCCAGAATGTTATACCTTGCCGAGGGCGATTGCACGTTTTAACCTTGAAATTTTCCTATGGAACTAGACCCATGAAATCCAACGTATGTCTGCGAATGTATGGGGTTTTTTACTGTGTATAGAAAGTGAATTCATCGTCGGTATAAACCACATTGTCTTGCATTTTTCCTTGAGGTTGTGTAGAGCTATATTCCAGGTACCTTGTTGGCAAATCGCAGAAGAGACTGCGTGGGAATATATCTATGCGTTGGAACTGTTTAGGTTAGAAACCGTATATAAATATAGTAGCAAAATATGCCTATGTTGTGCCAATGACCTAGTGGTTTTAATAATGGAAGCTATATACAATGATTCCTGATGCAAGTTGATAAGGGTTCATCCTTTATGCTGCTGATATGTTTCAGGAAATTAACTTTCATAGGTTTAGGCCACAGCGGCCTGCGGCGTGGAAGATTTACCATGCTGGTAAATAGATTGGTTCTACTGAATCAAATTAGTTCCAGTTCCGCCTTTGATTTCTATTATAACCACGACTGGTATTATCTAGACCAGAAACCTGTGTCATCTACAAGATGTAGGTCATAATTGGGTAAGATTTTCTTATTTGATCTCTGGTTTGCTCTAGTTTTTCTTTTTAATTCTGATTTATGAATACATATGCACAGTTGCCTACTAATTGTTTATTCGTTGCAGATCAGAAAGCTATTCCCTTATTTCTGTGATCGAACGACGAAGGATTTAGTTGATTTTAATTCTGGTTTATGAATATATGTACACAGTTTCCTGTTGTTTTCTTATTCATTGCAGATCAAGAAGCTATCCCCTTAATTCTGTGATCAGAGTGCGAAAGCATTCACTCATTTTAATACTGCAAGTTAAAATGGTTTAGGAATATGTGTCTGTAATTGCCACTACTTGCCTTGTGGATGTTAGATTTTCTCAGGGAAGCATACGCATGCCTCAGACTAGTTTTGGGTACAACAAAGAATGTACCAGCATATATCTGAAAAAAATACCTGTGCTCTGGTATAATTTTGGAATATGCCAGGGGAACTTGTAACGAAGGAAAAAGTAATTGGAAGACAAAATTCTCAGTGGAGAATTTGGGCAAAGGATGTGCCGTGAATTTGTAAAAACTACACTGAATGAAATTAATATAACACAAGCTTTGGTGGACGTAGCCTCGGGGATGAGGTGAACCACGTACTTCGATGTCCCTTTCATGTTTGTGCCTCACGTTGATTATATTATGTCTCTGTGTGTTGTGTCTTCATGTTTACTTTCTTATTATTATTTCTGTACATGTGCTCATAGACTGTAATACTGTAAAATGTTAGTCAAAGGATTGTGGTTGTGATCATAATTTTCTATTGTACGCATAATAAGTCAGTTTCCGGACATTATGATGATGCAATGCTGGTGAGTGTAAATAATGCTGGAGTTACATTAGATAAAATTGTCAAGTAATTGTTTTTCCATGCACATGGTTTATGACATAATGGATATGAAATTCCTTGTGAAGGTTGCTACTAATAGGTTGAATCCCCTTGTAGTAATAAAGACAAAAAAAAACTCTACCACTTTTCCGCACACATTGGCATCAAGGGCTAAGAGGGACATTACATATGGTATAAGAGCAAAGTTAAAACACTCGGACCTGATGGACTCGCCGACATGCAGGTATGTTGTGAGTTATGTGATCTAACTATGTGATATTATAATGCACGGTATAAAAGAAATATTGCTAAACTCTCTGCATGGGTTTTTGAGAATTATGTGTAATGCAAGAAGTTAGTTGCATGCACTAAAATACAGGGAGGGTTATTTATCTAAATTGCAAAATGAGAAAATGAAGATACTAGTAAGCTTGTCTAAAGGAAGATATACTTATGTGTGTTACGTACGTATTGATGAAGTGAAGTGCCAGTTGAAATTGTGTTTAGTAAGATTAAATGCATAATATTAACACATCACAAATATATTGAAGAGGAAGTAAAGCATTGATATGATACACCAATATATTTTGTCGCAATCAAATAGGAACATGCTATCATGTAATTTGTTTATGAGGGTACGATGCGACTTATTTTGGGCAAGAATTTGTGTGTAACATCCCTCGCCACCTCGACCTAGAGCTCACAGTGTAAGTAAGCATCACTGTAAGTATCCAATATAAACCTCTATCAAGTTATGGTTATAATTGATAGGGTTAATGACTGAAAGCTTCGAACGACTAAAACGACATTTGGCGATGAACCCAATAGGGGGAAAGGGCTTTCCGGAAAAAAAAGAAAAGGGAACCGAGAAACTCAATGAAATAAATAACTGTGTTCTTGTAAATACTAAGACAATAAGCAGTAGTGTTTAATCACTAGCATGGCAGTCCTTGGTTTTTAAAGTGGAGGCAATTAAGAAAAACAATGTTTTAATTAATAAAACAAGGGAACCGTGCAACGATTGAAGTATGGAGAGCTAACTCTTATATTAATTTACATAATGCCTTATGTATGGTTAAAAAGCTTCTTTTTACACTACATTATATATGCTAAATTAATTTGAGGCTAATATGATAACTACTCTTTGACAGCTATATATATATATATATATCTATATGTATGTATGTTTTAAAAGATAGCACAATGGGACTTTATTTGGCATTATTTTTAAATATGGGAATAATGTAGTCATGCGTAGCTTTCATGTATTATAAAAGGGGAATGTTCCACAAAAATAACCCAAGCGCTATCAGAATTGGAAAGGATTAATAAAATTAAAAATCAAAATGGGAAAGGTAAAATAGTTAAAAGGAAAATGCATGCGAGGCATATAAATGCAGTGATTTTTCCTTAAAATCGTGGAAGCTAATTTACTGCCTGTTTGGAGGAATCCTAACAAGATATTTTCTACACCTTAATTATTTTTGGGAAACCTGCAAACATCAAAATAAGTGGGTTATGCAACGCCTTATTTTAAGGGAACGTTGTGCGGAGGGAAAGGGAATCTTTCCTCCTCTCATTATTTATTTTTTGGGTGTTTTGGGAGTATTTTTTTGGGGGAAGGGGGAGTGGATATTCAAAGAGAGATCTGCATTTTATTAGGACGTTGTGTTGGGTGTTGGAGATGCTAGGAGATCTCTGCAAATTCAATGAGAGATATGCATTTTTTTGAGAGGCGGCTCTCTGCGATTTCTTATGAGATTAGATCTCTGCGATTTCATATATAGATGTGATCGTGGAAATTTGGATAGGGGATTGGAGCTTAATGATTTCTACTTTATTAGAGCTTAATTATTTCTGTTGGAGCTAAAACTGTAAGTATAAATTGGCCCTCAGCGCCTTACGGATCTCATCGATTTAGTACCCTAATTTGACCACCGAATACGCTAAATCATGATAGAAATGCTCACTATGAGTTTAGTTCTTTTTCGATTGAGTTTTCATTTCCAACTGATCATTATGCTATTAGTATTTTGTTATCCAACCATAACCTGCTAGTTGGTTAAGATTTGAATTGTTGTTTCAGATCTAGTAATACTCTGATTGTGCTTAGCCTCCAAGTAGTTTATATCTGGTTTTTATGCTATTTAGCTAATTGCGTTGAGGCCATTGGGAGATCTAGGCATCAAGCTGCTTCTTGAGAGTTTGTGAATCCCTTTTTAGATCTAACAATACGCTGATAGCATTCAAACTCAAAGTGCCAGTTTATATCTTATATTTATGCTGTTAGCATTTTGCGATTGAAGTCAATCTAAGGATTACACTGCTAGGTATTTTGTGTTTAAGTGCTTCTGTCGATCTGGTGTGTGATAGTGTTGATAAGAGGAGGTGTTTCAAACTAGGATCTATGACTCAAATGGTTGAATATTTGTTTCCTCTTTGACTGATTGGGAGATCCTATAAAAGGTGACCTCTGCAACCATCCTTTGCCTACCTATCATGGTGATGCATCCTTGCTTTATGCGGTTGATATGGAAGTCCATAGTGACCAGCATTTGGTAGACTTAGACCTACGCCCTCCAAAATCGTGGTACGTCTTTTAATATGGATTTTGATGTTTCCTCTAAACTGTGTTCTCCCATCCTTATTCCAATCTAGAATGGCATTCCCAGTTGATATTTATGAATACAATAGAGGTTACAAGTTTCTTCCACTGTGTTCTGTGCCCAACCTTAGGGTTTTCTAAATAATAGTTTTATTGATAGAAGTTCAACACTGAATTCACTCTTGCTCTTAGATTAAAAGGTGCTATGTATTTAGCATCACGACCACTTGTAATTTCTTGGACTGCTTGGTAATACTATGTAAAAGTGCATATCATTATATAGTGGTTAGACATTTCAGAATGTAGATATTTTCAGTAGTAAACTGTGACCTAAGATTTTTAAATACATTACCCCTTGAGCATGTAATTCGCTCTCTAGGTATTGTTTTCCTTCGATAATTACTGTGGTACCATTTCTACCCTGATAAAGAACCGGTAATATGTTTTTTTTTATTTACATTAAGAACATATCTAACAGCATAGAATATGATGACTTTAAGAGCTTCGACTTCTTACCTGAGTGCATCCACATCCTCTAGCCTCTGATTTTTGCATTTTGTGTTTTGAAATGTTCTCAAGGTAGTCAATTTGCTTGCTTTTAGGTTTGCAATTGATTTTGAAGCCTCTGAATGGTAGTTTATTCATCTTTTGTAAATGTAGTGGTTGTTGCTCTATCTTTCTCCGTTTTCTGTGTGTGGTTTCCTTTAATTTTTCTATGAATACACCTTCATATATATATA
>LPNX011182710.1:38911-53699 GCA_001517045.1 Pseudotsuga menziesii
GAGAGACAAAACTTGTATGTTGTATTACCATATATGTTTGATTGGGTCAAATTATGTCCATAAAAAATAGGAGGTTGTTTTGATTTGGTCAAACTATACTAGTGTCATATTAGGAAGTTGTTGTTTGAATTTGTTTGTTTATAACATGGATATATATAAGTCCTAGTCAATTAAACTTATCCACTTCTTAAGCAATTTCCATTGATATTATTACCTATGAGATTGATGGATGGCCATCATTTATTTACAATGATTTTTCACAATGCTTGTACTATGGGAGCATATACATTACTTAAGCAATGACAATTGGTATGAAATTTTGGTATATGAAATAGGCTTTCTTCTTGGTATGGAATTATATATTTGAAATCAACTTTGATTCAACCAATATTCTATTCATTCGTAAATACATGGCATATCATAGGACAATATGTTTCCAATTCTTTGATTAACCAATGTTATGTTCATTTGTAAACACAATATAGAATTGTATGTTTCAAACTAGTATTTTGTTTATTTTTACTTAACTAAAGGTAATTTCAAAAAGTCATAAATTAATTTTGAAAATCCATATTCTTATCAGCTTGAAATCAATTCAAGTACCCATTTGTTCAAATATTTTTCAATGACAATTAAAGATCAAAATTTATGACAAACCCACAAATTGTAAACTAATAACAAAATAATTACATATAAATCAACTAAAGTTTAATTCATAATTTAAACAATTCATCATTTCATCTTTTGGAACAAGAGATATTAAGCTCACCTTAGTGGTCACCTTCACCCGAGTTTGACTGAGATTCTTTAAGATATTAAGCTTCTTTCATATTCTCTTCACTATTTGCTTTATATTGTTGCTGAACACAAATCAATACATTGATTCCATTGATTTCTCATTGCTTGGGGCGATTTTTACAAAACAAATCCCCTTAGTGGCAAGTTCCCATCGATGACTTGAATAGTAAAAGGAGGTACACAAGCTGATGAAACAACATTGGTTGATGTTTGCATTGGGATCTTAAGACCATTTACTAAACCCTTAAGATTAATTTGTTCTTCTTCACTTATTTTTCTTTTTGATCTCTTCTTCAATATTTTTGGTTGCTTCTTCTTGCACCTTATTTGACTTTTCCTTTTCTTCTTGCACTTTTTTTCTTTGTTCTTTAGCACTTTTCAATTAATCATACACTTGTACCTTCATCATAGGTTCCTTTTTTCCATTTTAACTTGAAGGATGTGGTTGTACTATATTCTCCTCTGCTCAACTTACATGACGCTTCTACAGTTTTGTTGGGCTTTCAATATACCTCTTGTTCTGCATTGCTTTCATGAGTATAAGAAAATAAATTTTAATACTTGGAAATGTATATATACTACTACTTTAGGATCTTGTCTCTTAAATAATTGTTTCCAAAATGAATATTTTTGAGAGATGGAACTTCCTTCTCCATCTCTCTAGAAAAATCTATCACATAGATGCCAACAATTAGAGGCAAAGGGGGCCACATTGATTTCTTATTATTTTCCAGAATGGGTCCCACTCTATTTACGTAAGCTTGATATGAAATCTCCAATAAAAATACCTTGTCAATAACATAGAGTGGAAAGATGTTTCCATTCCCATTATTTGCTACAATATAGATGCAATCTTGGTTCCACTAGTTTTGATGACTTCCACTACCACTTCACGTCTGGGAATGAATTTGCAGCACACATAGTATCTAACAGATGAGAGGATATATAAAATTAATATGGTGGTACTTAAATTGGATTATGCATTGTAATGATTGTTTCCTCCAAACTAGATGATAAAATGGCTCTCCAATTGAAAATGTGACCAATTCGGACTATTGTGTGCATTGTTGAGAGGGTCTAGCCTTCTATTCGAAACTATGTTATTATTGGTTAGCTCCATGCCAATAATCTTCTTGTCTAGATTTTATCTTTCAAATATCAAGTAACACCCACAATTGTTACTCCAGTTCCTGTTTCGGTGATCAATATGTCAACATCCCCTCTGTGGTTTCCACTCTGTAAACACTAGCATGATGGTCAAGAAAAGGCTTCTAGAGGTTTTTTTTGAACTTTTACACTAGTGCATAAGGTGGCCTTCAAATGATCACCAATATTCAAGTCCAGAAAGTTCTTAATCGTTTTCCTTCATAATCAATTTGGTGGATCCCTAACTCTCTTATTCTCTAAGGTCATTCCAATATGATCATTCCTTCATTGTAAATTCTCCAATTTAGCATCCAAGATATCTTCATAATGAACAAATGTAGCTTCTACTCATCACTTCATCTCAAAATTAGTTCCTTTCTAAGATTTATTCATGACACTTGATAACGTATAAGGATGCTTTTAACATCTACACTTGGACGCTTGGGCTTGACAGTTGACAAGTCTAAGTATCCTCCTTTGAAACTTGAATTACATATTAGTGTGCACCTTCATAGTTGGTCGGTGCTCTATATGACATACGACAAGTAGTACATTATAATTTAGTAGGCTCTTCCTTGGGAATTATGAGCGTTTATCCATCTCAAATGCTTTTTGCGTCTCCTTTCACTAGAATTAAGCTATAAAACTTTATTGGTTTAGTGCTTATATAACACTTGGGAGAATTGTTATAGTTTCACTAAGTTCAATGGCCGATGGGATCTCCTTTAGTTCCATCAAGAATAATTTTACCCAACATACTTGTCACCCTTCGTCTTTGGATGCATGATGCATTTTGTTTACATCATGGGAATTAACCCACATTCATGGAGTTTTAAAGATAGGCATATGTGCAGTGAACCAAGATGTTGAACTTACCACATTCATTGGACTTCCCCCTTGGAATTTAGTGTGAGTGCTTTGAAAAATGGAGGTAGGACTCTTGAGCTCGGATTCTTACTTGGAGGTATGGGTTTGGAGATCAACGCCCAAATGAAGTTTTACAAAAATGACAAAACTAAAGAAGAAGATTATTGATTTAAAATAAAGCTTGGGACATATATAGTGGCATTTTTTATTCGACTTGTGGAGAAATAACCAAACAGTGAAGGATGATGTCCAACCCATATATTTTTGGTTTGACATACCTTTGTTTGACTCATAAATGAAACTTCGCCCAATTTAGTTTTCACCAAACATTTCAAACAGAAAATAATAAAATAAATGATGGAAGATGAAAATTAAAAAAGTAGTAATAAAAACCCTTTTATTTTGTACTAATATTGTGACATACGAAATAGACCTTCAACTTATACTTTGGAGTTTGGGTTGGGTAAAATACCACCACTCGTTTTTATATTAAATATAAAATCATAATGATAATCTTTCAAAAGATTTCATATTTAAAATAAAATAATCTATTCTTTAATTTAAGTGAGATGAGGTAAAACTTAAAAAGACATCTTTTGAAACTTCAAATGGAGAGGGGAAATATAAGTGAGACTTTGAATTTTGAAAAACAAAGACATAAAGAGACTTACCAGGCTAAGATTTGGCAGTGACAGGATTTGCCAAACTTTGAGCAAATATTTGAGGCTTGGAAAAATTTAGCGGAATTTTCACAAACTTGACGAAAGGTCAACAAAATTAACGAAATTACTTTGGATTTGATGGGAAGATGACCAAATCCTCGACAAAAATCAAAGCCAGTGCAACATTAGAATGTAGGATTTCAATATTCAAGTAGCAAGTCCATTACAAGCATTCAACTTTTTGCTATTAGAATTTCCCATGGTGAACGACTTTTTGAAAATCCATCGATTTTGTTGACTGACACATAAAATTTTGATGAGGAAGATTCTGGTACCAACATCTAGCTATGAGTGGGGATGGATTCCTCCCTACGGGGCTACAAGAACCTACGAACCAAGTTCCTTTCTTGTCCATCTGTGCAGCCTCTCTCCCTGAAACTCATTTTGCTCATATGAAGAAAAAAACTCTTCAAGATGAAACCAACCACATAATACAAACCAAGCTTTCCTATAACTAAAAACTGAAAATAGTAGTACCATTCTCCACCATGTTTTGTTTCCATTTCATTCTTGCAATCTGTACCCCTCTTCATGCATGGAGATCACTTTTTCTCCTTATTGAAAACTAGAAATACTGACACTGAAAAAGGTACTGCAACAAACTTAAATTGGAGCTAAATGCTTGCATGGAAAACTTATTTATATACAACACCTAATCTAACCGTCTCAAGTATTTAATTAAGTAATATCTGATTGTCATTGTAACCATGCCAACAAGTGTCTCATACACTAAATTTTCTCCATGCCATTAATCCAAAAAAAAAAAATTCTATACAATGGAAAATCATTATAAATGGAAGTTCATAGAAATCATGGAAAACTATCTCTTTTTGTTGTTAAAAAGAAATAATCTAGTTTGTGTATTTTCATGTCCCACTACTCCATGGTTTTCCCATTTCAACTTCTCGTTAAAGACTAGAAACTAAGGGCTCAATGATACGTACAAGCTGTTGGTCATATTTTGGTGAGAAAGAAAACATGCTCAAACGCTCCTTCTGTGACTTGGATAATTAATTGTTCCTTGTCATTTTCAAGATAATTATCATGGATTGGTTGATCTTTAATAGTGTTTGGAAAATCAATTGCATCATAACCAAAATTGCTAGAAACATTTGGATCAATGAAAAATGTATCCACAATTTTGCCATAATGGAGAATTTCTTCATGCTGATTATCATACAAATCTTTAAAAGTGCTCCTATTCCAAGAAGAAATTTGGAACCCTTTTTGAACCAACAAACTTTCATATTCTTTTACAAGTTTGTCTAGAAGCTTTTGTTATAAACAACTAAATATATCTTATCCATAAAAAATGTTATAAGAATTCAAATAAGAGGACATAACTTAAGGAAATATCTCATCGCATTCATCTTCAGATATAATACTTGATAATTTCATTAAACCTTGAAGAAAAACAGAGTCTGGCACAAACTCTGTCATCTTATTTGATAAAGAAACTAGATCAACAACTAAACTTTCCATTCATATTTAGAGGAATAAAAAAATGAGATTGTGAGTAGATTCTCCCTTCGCAAAGTCACCCAATGAAAAATCGCAGTCCAAACTATGTAACCACTCCTTGTTCACCATGAAAGAATGGATCTATTATTTTTTGTATATCCTAGGGAAGTATGTCTTCATTCCTTCTCTTCCTAGCAGCGACGTTGGAAGGTATTTGCGCTGGAGTCTCCTCAAGGACTGCTACAAGAGCTTGATCAACACATCTTAAAAGATGATTTGATTGTTTAATTGAGGTAGTGGTTCAAGTAGGCTGAACAAGAAAGTAAATGGGGAAAGATCATTTGGCATGGATTCCCTTTATAGACATTATATAAATCAAAGGCGAGCAATATTAATATTAGATAGAAGTAATGGGAATAATGAAAGATTAAATAAAAGAAACCAACATGAAGAAGATAGACAATGAAGAACGAAGAGACTTACACTCTAAAATCAAGCTCTAAGAAATATTTAATTAAAGGAAATTAGAGAGACAATTTACATTCATTCAATTAAGAATATAGACAATGAAGAACAAAGAGACTTACAATCATATCAAGCTCTAGGAAATATTTAATTAAAGGAAATTACAGAGACATATGCCCACAAGTTTACATTGATGCATACAAGTCTTTTTGCCCCTCAATTATCTCTCATGCCTCTAACTAAACCCTCATTACAATAAAAATGCTAAACTTAATAGAAATTAAAAAAACAGAAGTATCACAAGTTGAATCTTGAATTAGTTTCAAGAGATCTGGAATTGCTAGAATCAAATTCCTTCAAATCTAGAATTATTCTTTGACTACTGATCTAA
Source organism: Pseudotsuga menziesii (assembly GCA_001517045.1). NCBI lineage: Eukaryota > Viridiplantae > Streptophyta > Pinopsida > Pinales > Pinaceae > Pseudotsuga > Pseudotsuga menziesii. Next base: position 44,762 of record LPNX011182710.1, read on the forward strand.
TCATTAATACTTGAGTTCAATTACCCCATATGGTCTTCAAAATGTTCACTCTTTCTTCTTTGGATATTGGTATGCGATCTACATTTTCCATAAAATCTGGAATGTAATTCCTTAACACTGTCAAGTTTTGAGCAAAATACCTTGCCTATTGATACTACGAAGTTTTATGTAACGACATAGGTATGATTGATATTGATAAGGGAACTCTTGCCCCAAATAATGGTACCAAGGTTTAATAATTCTTGAAATAGTTGGTCACATTTCCATTCAAATTTGTTCATGCATATAATTCTTTAGATAAAACCATAATGACTATATGAAGTATTTTTATGAGTTTACAATCCGATATCTTCATGATGAACTTGTGTCAACATGTTTAACCCTGGTATTTTTGCATGCTTGGGTATGGCATTGATTAATATATGAGATATAGACTATTTAGTGTTGATCAATGGATTTTAAAACATGGTTGTATATTCAGTTACATTTGTTATGATCTTCTTATATGTAGTGTCAACTACTAAGAACTTACTTAATTCAATCTGATTGGTTAAGGATTCTTCACTTGCAGTTTCGTTGCATACTTTAAAGGATGAAGCACATTTTAATGTATTTATTTCATCCATTGGTGTTTGATTAAAAATATTCAAATGATTTATATTCTTATCTTTATCTGACGACCTTGTTTATCTGACGACCTTATCTTTCTGAGTTGCAAGGATGATGCAACCTTCAACCTCAAAATGTAAGGATGATGCAACCTTCAACGTCATTGACTTCTCTTTCCTAAAATAAGGGAGTGATGGCTTCATTTAGTATTCTCAATAAACCACACGACAAAAGTGAAAATTTCCAACCTAGGAGGCACTCAAACTCTCAAGACTCGCGACACACTGCTGATAGAGTTGACACATTTCATTATAGAAGAATTTTGTTTGAAATCGAACCGCAATGCAAGGAAATGGGAAAATCATGCATATTATGACAGAGAATGTGTAGGTGTCTATCAAGACACCTCTGAAACCATCATGTATTTGACGATAGGAAGAATGTGTGTCCTTTATCCAACATGTGTCAGCCTGTATAGACATTTCCTTGATCGACTAGGAGCTTCAAATGCTATTGAAAACCTGGGAGGACCTGCTCACAACTTTGTAAAACCAACTAAGGAGATGTGATGCTACCAAATAGAAACATGCTGTCATGACCTGAATATTGATTGACACCAAGAAATCCCTCGATGTCAACAATTTGGTATCCTAACCATTAAGCTCAATGTTGAAATTTTACAATTGTTTCTTGTTCCCTTGGTTCATCACACTATTCATCCTACATCTTTTCATTTACTCGAAAACAAGTTTACTTAAAAAACCTATTTATATGATGGGTGAGTGAGAAAAGAAAACCCTAAACATCAATATAAACGAAAGAAAATCCTAAACATCGATATAAACGAAATGAAAAGACGACCAATCAAAATTTCCATGGCCATGGAAAGAGGAGATGTTGCGGGAATGCCAGAAATTGCAGAAGTGGAAATGCTAGTAATTTCCAGAAATGGAAATGCCTATGGAGAATGCCAGAAGCAGAGATGGCAGAAACAAAAATGCAGAAATGCTTGACGCTCTTGCTGCAAATGGTCGTTTTAAAAGAAATTGTGAAAAGCATGCTGCGAATGGTTGTTTTAAAAGAAGATTGTGATTGCCCTATGGAGTCCCAATTCAATCCTTAAAGGCATGACAAGCTTAAAGAGAAAGAAACATAAACTAATTCAATTTAATTTCTATAAAAGATTAAAAAATGAAACAACATAAAGACAAATAGAAACAAATTTATACTATTTTTTGTCAAATTGTGCTTTTTCTATGTCGTGTTAATGAAAACATTGTGTCAAATTATGATTTTCCCAGGTGGTGTCAATGGAAACATTTTGGAATCTCTATTTATTGAAATATAGATTATATATTTTATTTTAATTTATCTAAATTTAGATTATACATTTTTTTAAAATACAACTTTTTTCTAAGTGTAAAAAGAAATATTGTAGAATCTCTTTACATAAAGTAATTCAATTTAAAGTGTACAAAAACTTAAAAAGAAAACAACATAAAGCAACTCCTAGACAATACATGGAAACGAACTTATAAAAATATATATTATATATTTGTCAAAATACATCGTAATGGCGAGGGGAAGAATAAGTGAGACTTTCAATTTTGAAAAATAAATACATAATGAGACTTATCACGCTAATATTTGGTAGTGACAAGATTTGACAAACTTTGAGCAACGATTTGAGGCTTGGAAAAAATTTAGCGAAATTGACACAAACCTAATGAAAGGTCAACAAAATTGATGGAATTACTTTGGATTTGATGAGAAGATGACCCAACCCTAGACAATTATAGAAGCCAATGCAACACTAGAATCTAGGATGTCATGATTCAAGTAGCAGGTCCATTACAAGTATACAAATTTTGCTTCCAGAATTTCCCATGGTGAACACTTTTGGAAAATCCATAGATTTTGTTGCTTTACACTGAAAATTTTGATGAGGCAGAATCTGGGACCAACATCTGGCTACGGTTGGGGATGGAGTCCTCCCTGCGAGGCTACAAGAACCTATAAACCAAGTGCCTTTGTTCTCCATTTGTGCAACCTCTCTCCATGCAACTCATTTTGACCATATGAGGAATGTTGACAATCAGTTTATATGGAAGAAAGGACTACTCTTAGCTACATGAGATTTGGTTTCCCTTGGCACATTAAGTGTTGAACAAGGGGGGATGCATCTAACTAGGAAGAAATGAAATATTGTCAATCAATTTGAACATGTATGCCAAGAAATGTTCGGAGAACCCAAATTCAAAATCCCTTGAATCTCACATGGAGGAATTTTTATTGGATTTGTTATGCGCCATAAGTTCCTTCACATATATGGGTGATATCTAGAATCCTTCTATTCCACCTCTTTCGATTCACTATCATGAGTTGTGAAGATATAAGTATTCAGAGCATTATGAATATATCCATGTGGTTTTCTTAGCTCCTCTTTGTGATCTTTTCTTTGAGAAGCTTTGCTCGATATTCTTTGAGAAATCCCTGGATGTGCTAAAACTAATCAAAGACTAGTAACTAAAACATGTCCGAAATTAGATCTTGTATATGGGAAAACTTCAGCTCCTCATATCTTTCCTAAGCACATTATGGATATATTAGTTCTAATGGAGGTAGCTTATCATATGGCCAATTTTGGAGATACTTACAAATTAAAAGATTACATCACTATTACGGTGTATTCTATAAAATATTTTTTGTCAATATTGGTAGAAGCCAACAAAATTGACTTCCACAAATTAAATTCTAGTGCTTGTAAAAACTACAATCTAAAGAAGAAGATTATTGATTTAAAATAAAGATATGTGGAGTCCCCATAGGGACGGGATGACAAACTTGATTTGCTTGCGCATTCCAATTTGACCACCCTCAGCTCGAGCTTATCAACCTTCACCTCCAAATTTGCTAAAAAATTTATATTTGTAGATTCATAGTTTTTGATAGTGCATTTGAATTCTTTTCTTAGGAACGCCATGTTCCTTCCACATTTTATAGCCTTCTGCCTCCTTCAGAATCAATTACGTCCAATGTGCCTTTGAGCTTTTCCACTTCCTCTCTAACATCGTAATCAACCAGAGCTGACATGGATTATCCCAACAATTTGGAGGAAGCCATAACTGCTACCACACTTCTGATCTCCTTCGGCGCCACCACTCGCAGCTTCTTCCCACAACTTTCTCTAAAAACAATCCCAGTTTGCATGTAAACTAGCCAAACCACAGTTCCTCTTCCCTTCATCTTCCCGGCATTTATATGCCTACTCCTCACGCACGAAAGAACCAGACCAATAGGGATAATCATACAGTTCATTAAATCACTCATCAACTTTCCCAACTCACAGGGGATCGACGAGGCAGCTTACCTCCTATTTGCATGCACGATTTGCACCCTCATACCTACATTTAAATGCTCCTTTCTCTAACATGATCTCCCATGAAATGGCACATGAACAACACACATCTGAACCTATCTTGACCTCCCAAATGATGACACCTATCCTTCTCATGACCATGTTGCTTTACTTCAGCCCTGGTCCTATGGAAGAGGGAAAAACTCATGGGAGTTGTTGATCTAGAGGGAGCTGGGGCTTAGCATGGAGCCTAATATTGTCACTAAGTCCACCTCCTTGTTGTGTATTCTAAGCACATGAAAGAAATTGACTTTGTGGAAAGAGTGCACTAAGCACTGGATCTTGGTTAAAAGTTGTTTGAGGTGCAGATGATTTGGAAGAGTTCCTTCGACAATTTATTGGATAACTATCCTCGAATCTCCCAGTACTGTGAGCCTTGTAATTCCCTTCTTCTTGGGAATCACAAGTCCTTTCCAAAGGGCTAAGGCTTTGGCTATGTTGTTTGTTTCTGTGCTGAGCCCCCAAGAGAAGGTAGTTTCAATTATGCCGTCTGAGGTGAAGAAAACCCTGCCCCCCTACAGCGCCGGATTAAATAATGTTATTTATTACTTAATGTTACTAAACTAAATTTATTTATTTTTTGTACTGGGGGAATCAGTAACTGAGCGGCTCTGGTACTTGCGTGACATGGAGTCCATTCCCGTCGGCTGCCACTATAACCCCAGGTGCATCCACACAGCCCGCCAGCATGGGGCATAGATAAGTAGGGGTGAGATTTGAACTTGAGACCTCCTTTACAATATTCCTTCATTTACACGGCACTCTCCAGTCAGTCTACACCCCTCCGGCCACTAAATTAAATTAATTATGTAATGTTATAAAATTTATATAGTACTAATGTTATTAAATTTAAATTTAATATGATTAATTATGATATATAAAATCATAATTCCCATTAATTTTGAACTTATTTAAGTTGAAATTAATTTAAATTTAATACACACAAATTATTAAATTTAAATATTATTTACATAATTTAATTTAATTTAAAGAATCATTAAATTATGTAATTGCATATATTAAATTAAAAAACAAATCAAATAAAATTTGAAAAATAACATTATGAATAAATAATATACCATAATACCCATTTCATATTATTTTTATTAAAAGATATCTGTGATATAATTTGGAATTTGAAAGCCGTGACAAAACTTTGTGATATAAAATTATTTGGGAAAGTTGTTATTGTTAATCCCTGAAATCTACTCGAAGTAGCATTAGTCACAATATTTGAATATAATATGGCGAGGGGTGTTGATTTCCCGATGTACCAAAACCTCCCTTTTTCCTTGGAAACAATACTGTAATTGGGTGGTTGGGCACATTTCTTGCCACCCACCCAATTTTCAATGGTGAGCAATCCATGACTATGCTAATATTCGCAGTTGTTTGTGACTTCCACCACCATGAAATCTGTTCACACCATACATGAATCTAATCCTAGGTCATTTACAGAACATGATGCTTGTTCGTTTGGCCCTGAAAGTCGAACTGCAATCAAATGCCACAAAATTCATATTCGAACACAGTACATTAGGCGTTGTTTGACCTAATATTCGAACACAGTAGAATAGATATTGACCTAATACAAAAAAAATCTAGTACTTTGTTTCATAGCTGATGAGAAACAAGGATAACTAAAACTCGAATATGAATTTCATTGATCTAAATCTTACCCTTGTGGAGTTGAGAAGTTAATGACGGAGCAGTGAATTGTATTTGTGGGCTTACAATTGAAGCTGAAGATGACTGTGTTTTTTCAAACTGAAGCTGAAGTTGAAGGTGACAGTGTTTTGGTGCTCCACGGTCTTGTAGATGTCGTTGCACCCACAAATATTATTGATATATTTACTGTATAGATCCATATTAATAGCAAGACTTAATTTTTTTTATTAGGAATAATAGATGAAAGGTTAAGAGTGATCAAAACTGATCGAAAGCCTAGGAAACTTGTACTGTGAGCCCACGAAAAGTCTCTTCCTTGAGATTATGTGCATTGATTGAACACAAAATCAATGCTTTCGCTTGTCAAATGGGTTTTTTTAGATGAAACAGGAAGCTCAACTTATTGTGTTGCAATTGAAGAGTTCATGTTTTCATAATAACATCAATGCATCAACCTAGAGGAGAGATCCTCTTCATGTTGTGATATACATTGCCCAACCTTTCACGCGTGAAACATGAGATTTTAATAAAATAGATCATTGGATCATAATATTTTAATAAAAAATATTGACGATAGAGTATGAATGTTTAAGTAGATAACAGAGAGTGCAGTGTGTGAAAACAAGGGAGCACATGGTGGGCGACGGTGAAGGAATTTGTGCATAGAGAGGTCGAGAGAGAGAAGGGGAAGCACACAGGGAGAGCAGCAATGGGGAGTGGTGGGAGTAGGTGACTATGTGGGGAAATGTGTGTTGGATGGTGGAGGAAAGATCGTGTAGGAGGTCGGGAGGAGAGGAGTGATGTGGGTGGAAGGAGTGAGTGTAGAAATGGGGGATGGAGGAGGCTCAGGTTGGGAAGAAGGATGGATGGAAGGAGAGGTGGGATGATTCGAGGGAATGCGCAAGTTGGATAGGTGGAGGAAAAGAATAATGGGAAGGGATGAGGATTGGGAGCGTAGCAGTGAATGAGAAGGTGGTAAGGCTTGAGTAGAGTAGTGTAGTGGATGGCAGGCAGAGAGGAGCAAGCAGCATGTGGAGGGATGGATGTATACTGTAATGGTGCATAGGTTGTGGGTGTATGGGCAGTGTGAAGTAAGTGAAGAGAGATGGAATGGGATATTAGAAGGTGGAATGAACTTGGGAATGCAAGAGGGAGGAACAAAATCTTGGTGAGGGTGTGGGAGCAACGTGGAAGGGAAAATGGTGTGCACGAGGTGGAGTCGAGCTGCAGTGAGAGAATCGGGAGATGGATCGTTTGATGAGAATGAGGGGGTAGGAAATGGGATGCAATTATTGGAGGGCGTGTAAGAGAATAAGAGGCCGAGAGGAATGAGTGCAAGCTTCACTATTAGGGAAAGCTTGAAGCTCTCATACTACTTGTAGGAGTAAAACCTTACATGTTAGATATTAAAACTTAAAACTTAAAAATGTTAAATACTAATCCAATTTATACATTTTCTTTTAAAAAGAAGATAATATATACATTTAAAATGTATATCTCTAAAATTTATATATTTAAACATTATTAATAAAATATATAACTATATTACCAATATGGTAAATAAACAAAACAAAATTGGAATAAATAGAGATGTATGAAATATAGATTTTCTTTTGAAAAAATATAATATATACATTTAGAAAAATATATATCTCTAATATTTATATATTTAAACATTACTAATAAAACATATAATTATATTACCAAATATTGTCAATAAAAAAATGGAATGGATATAGATGTATGACATATGAAGTTGTATTTTTATCTTTATGTTTGTAAAATTAAAAACTCAAATTATTATTGCAGTCTTTTAAAATAATTAATAACCAAAAATAAAACTTTTTACATTCTTTACAAACCATTAAAAAAATATACAATTTATTTTTTGGCATTCTTTACAAATAATTTAAAAAAAATATACAACCTTTTGACATCCTTGAAAATAATAATAATAAATATACTAAAAAATCATTAACATATATAACTATACCCATGAACATAAAATATTTCATTCTCCAACTAACTTCCATTTCCATTAATGTGAGAAACACTTATCTTTGACATCCTTTGGTATCAAAATTCCAGTATCACTATTCATGAAACCTAGATTTTACTTAAACAAACATTCATGAAACTAAGTTTTTAGTGAAACAAACATCTCTTATTCTTATTGAGTAAACGTTTTAAAATTGAAAATATCAAGTTCTGTGGCATCCTTGTATATAAAACTCCATATAACAATTGGTGAAATTGAGATTTTACTGAAACAAACATCTCTTATTAAACAATGAATCTCAAACGACAGATATAAATTTGTTTATGGCTGTGGCTGTGTCCGTGGCCATGCTAGGTAGGTACTATCAGAGTTTATTTCTTGTTTCCAGATAAAATATATGTATAAATACAAAATAATAGATTACAAGTTGTCTATATTAACCTAGACTAACCAACATAGCCTGCAGCAACCTAATGAAACTATAGCAATATACTATCTAAACCTGTTCAATATGTCTTGCACTAGTCCAATAACTATATAATTAGAATTTCCTTTAGATTCATATGTGGATTATGGATCTGGTTTAATCAGAGTCCCAAATACGAAGTTCAAACAAGATATACAACTTATCAAAAAAATAGGTACATACCACTTCTTACTCCATTTCATTCAAGATTTTGATCAAGGTAAGGAATTTATCCTTAGAGAGTTCACTTGCCAAATTCAATTTGAGAGTAAGGTGCCTATTCTTGCGAATTCCAATTGTTTTGTTTCGTGAGCTACTAATCATGGTTCATGTTTCACAACTTGACATTTTCAAGATTACCAAACTTTGACATTCTCAACAATACAAATAAAGCTCTGGAGCTTTTTTGAGGATGCCGGCTAGAATTCCATCCATACACCTAGTAATATTCTTTTCCATGGCACTTAACATTTTCCAATTCCACTTTCATCTTCACTTTTAGTTTCTATTAAGAAGCTGAAAGACAATAACGACTTGATCTGTAAATTTCCTTGGGAAGTCTTAACTTGATGAGAGATGATTGAAGTTCATGCACTTAAGGTTGTATAACTAATTGTTGATTTCCTACTATTATTCAAGTTAACAACTTGACATTAATTTTAGTGCACTTAGAGACCAGTAAATGCGTTGAGGTCTCAATTTAACTTTGATGAATCATATGTTAGGGTAAAAATAGATCATTACATTAGATAATTTGAAAAAGTAGATTTTGTAAAAG
>LPNX011182710.1:53955-65704 GCA_001517045.1 Pseudotsuga menziesii
TTGATAATAATAAGTATCACGACAATCTGATCGTATCAACAATTGTGCATGCTGAAGAGGCTAAAATCTATGAGAAACAAGTCAATAATGAAATAAAGGTAGTTAGGGAAATGGGCATGGATTGGAACTCCAATGACTTTGAGGTTCTTTGTGATGGGAGGTGATTGTGCGAATGAGTGTATTTACAAAAAATATGACAGAGGATATGGCCTTCTTACCTGTAATGTTTTTGTATGAACCATGACGAATCAAGCATGACAGACATCATACCCGGACAAACATGCTAGGTGAATACACTACTTGGCATCCACTGCTAAGGGGAAAATTATGATTAGTTACCTTTGTGTTTAAGGCTATCATTTGATGTTAGATTTAGTTCATAATTCATTACGTTCGTGCTTATCAATTGGTTACAAGTTGAATTTTCGATTTCATTTGAATAACCTTAGAGGATCTAAATGAACGAAAGTTCTTATAGGTAGAACTAGGGTCTTTTCATTTATGGATATTGGATAACCACTGATATTGGATAGCCATTGATAGTATACGGTAATAATAAATATATAAAAAATTTATAGACTGCTCCAATATCTGACTCTGACTCATGGAATGGCTTGGATATTCCTTTATGTGAGAGTTTTTACTATGGTCCATCAGACAACACCTCATAGAGTCATATACCTTCCAAACATTTAAAACTCTGGAATGTTAAAAAAAAACATTCCTACAACAAGAAACACACTCTCAGATATTATAGGTAGGTTGATAGATGGGTGTGGCAGTGGCCATAATGGATAGTGGTGTTACTCTGGCCATGGTCGTGCTCAGATACTATAGGTAGGTAGATAAATGGGTGTGGTAGTGGCCATAATGGATAGTGGTGTGGCTGTGGCCATGGTCCGTATGTAGGCAGAGGTAGGTAGATAGACTATATTTCTGAAACGTCTAGCCAGGCACTGCAATACAACCTTCTCCTCTATGTTATATAGAATCTACTGAGTGCACATACTCAGGACTCGGATTAGATAGAGGAGCAGGAGAAAAATGTTTTGAAATCTTGTAATAGTTATATGTAATATATGTATATATGCAAGCGCTGGAAAAAGGAACTAGCTATTATTTTTGCATGTCTTATAATGTAATGTTCTGGTGGTCTCTATGATTCACCCAAAAAAAAGTAGTAATAATAACTGAATCCTATCATGTCTCATAATACTCATCAACTTAGGTAATATCATCAACTTAAGTAATAGCAACCTCACAGCATACGCCTGCACTTTCAGCCATCACAGCATACACTTGCACTTCCAGGAATCACAAGGCATTAAACTTTCCTACACCATTAGCAAAATATGTTGCAACAGCTCCCAAAAGCAAGTTTACATGATTTGACCAAAATTGGCTAAAACCTGCATATGGCATAGCTGTCATTATTAAACCCTGCAAATCAGGTTTGTTAATTTTAGTTGTCATCTACAGAGAAATTCAACGGGCAGCAAAAGGTACTATAAGACATCAACTCTAAAGCTTGCAGGCTCGTTAATTTTCGTTGTCATCTAGAGAGATGAAAAAAAATCAAAGGCCAGCGAAAGGTACATCTTTGGAGTTTATGAAGAGTGCACATCACTGCACGGAAGAAGCCATGGATGAGATTACACTTATATGTATTATGGCTGCAGAGGCTTACCTTTTCATATGGTTTATGTTTTTAGAAGGATTAGACTATTTTCCATGTCAAGTTTAAATTATTAACACAGAGATCAATCCCAAGAGTACTCTCATTTTGATAACCATCGACCCTAACAAAGATTCAAGGAAATATGGTACTCTACCCCTGCTTCCCACTTACAATATCAAGTCCATATTTCCCCTAAATTCTTGAGTCCTTAGGGCTAGTTAAAGTGTAAATTGGGGATTAACAAAAAATCAGAAAAAAGTTGTAACAAAACGCCAAGAAAGCAAGAAGAGGTGTTGTAAACTATGATGCATTAAAAAAAATGAACCTACACATGAAACCCAAAGAAAATGTACCTTTTGTGGAGAGCACATATCAGATGGAAAATCTCAAAAAATCCTATCAGAGGTTACAAAGTATGAAAATATCACTCTGTAATAGTGACTGTTAGTCTTAGTGAGACTAGACCCACCTGCACATTTCAAAAATTTAGATCGTCAAAATCTATCAAAAAAGAATCCACATTTCATTCTAATTATTATATTAACTGATGTTTTCCTACCGTAGGAAGATGGCGAATCAAAACAGAAATGCCAAAAGGGGAATGAAGAATGCCAGTAATTGTTAGAAATGGAAATGCCAATGGAGAATGCCAGTAATGGCCAGAAACGGAAATGCCAATGGAGAATGCCAGTAATTGCCAGAAACGAAAATGCTTGACGCTCTTGCATGTAGTAGATACAATAAACTGGAGAAGCATGCTGCAAATGGTTGTTTTAAAAGAAATTGTTAAAAGCATGCTGTGAAAGCTTAAAGCATGCAATGGAGAAATTACGAAGCTTAAAGCAAGAAAAGCTTAAAGAGAAAGTTTAAAGCATGCAATGGAGAAATTACGAAGTTACGCTACAATACAATTGAGAAGCATAAGCATGCCATTATGCAATTGTATTGAAAAGCATGAGAAGCATGCAATTGTATTGAGAAGCATGCAATTGTGTACATTTTCTTTGTTCTACTAAGTTCATGGGTTGGAGTCTGAGTTTCTTAAGGTTATTTTTTTACAATTGAGAAGCATGTAATTGTATTGAGAAGTTAAGCTACAATACAATGGAGAAGCATGTTGGCAATGGATAAATTGTGAAAAGCATGCCAAGAAAAAGCTTAAAGAGAAAGAAAAAAATCTTATAGAGAAAGCTTAAAGAGAAAGTGAAAGGAAATCATCATAAAGAAAAATAGAAACAAATTTATACTATCTTTTTTTTGTCAAAATGTGCTTTTTCTAAGTAGTGTTAATGGAAACATTGTGTTAAATTGTGCTTTTTCCAAGTGGTTTCAATGGAAACATTTTGAAATCTCTATTTATTTATTGAAATATAGATTATATATTTTGTTTTAATTTATCTAAATTAGATTATACATTTTGTTAAAACACAACTTTTTTCTAAGTGTAAAAAGAAACACTGTAGAATCTCTTTACATAAAGTAATTCAATTTAAAGTACACAAAAACTGAAAAAGGAAACAACATAAAGCAACTGGGCAATAAAAATGGAAACAAACTTATAAAACTATATATTATATATTTGTCAAAATACATCATAATGAAGTGCTTTTTCCAGGTGGTGCTAATGGAAATATTTTGGAATCTTTATTTATTGAAATATAGATTTATTGAAATTTAGATTATACTTTTTGTTAGTCAAATTGTGCTTTTCCCAAGGGCAAAAGGAAGCATTGTGGAATCTCTCTATATAAATGGTGTCCACTAATCTTCTTGTCTGGATTTTTCCTTTCAAATATCAACTAACACCCATAATTGTTACTCTAGTTCCTGTTCCTGTGATTAATATGTCAACATCTCCTGTGTGCTTTTGACTCTACAAAAAAAACTCCAACTGGAAAACCCCAATTGTGATTAATATTTTGACATGTATTTACTCGAGAAAACCCCAATTGGAAAAAATAGCAACAAAAATTTGATTTTATAAACTATAAAATCCTAGGCTCTCTTCTTGGGATAATGGCCCATTGAGGAAAACTTATAGTGACAAAATGATAGCTTTCAAACCACAAGATCATCCATTCAATCTTTCTAGTTGCTAACCTTAGTTGCCCCATGCTAGTTTCCTCTAACCCTACCCTTGCACGTGCACACCTGGTTGAAAGTTCTTCTTTAACCACTCAATGAGATCTCACTCACTTTGCGTGTAAACTCTTTTCACCAAGATTTCCTTTAATAACATTACAATATGCAAATACCTCAAGCCAATTCCATGGGATACCGAATACCGTGGGTGCTCTAGACCATTTACATAAAGTAATTACAAAAATACATTCACATTAATAGTTCACTTTAATAAATTGGATCTCCTATGTCTGAGAGTCAGTAAATGACACCTTCCACCTGTCATAGACTATTAATCTGGAAGTACCTATTTGATGCTACAAAAATCAACACAAAAACCCTATATCTCATACCTATCTACACTCATGGTGCTGAAATTAGGTTCTCAAAAGACTGATTTTGAAAAAACTCATTGCCCTAGTTTTCTTCTGTGTTGGTACCTAGAATGTTATCGATCTGTTTAATGGGTTCAATCGTATAAAAAGCATAATTACAAGCTTAATTTATGCCATAGTGTCGAGATATTTCCATAATTCCATTAAAAGGCTGACTTTAGAACTGATAGATATCATGTTTCATTGGAGATGAGAGTGAATGAGGAGGTTTATAAATTGATTAATAGGGGAAAGGTGGCAATCCTTTTAGCAAGAGGATGGAAATGTGTCATTGGTCTAGTCCTCTCCTTAGGACCTGCCACACGTCGTCATATTTTCCTTCTGTCTAAAGACCACCCAATCTGGGGTACTATTTTGGTATGGTTGGTAGAAATAATGAAGTAATATTTTTTTGAATGAAAAGTAGTAAGAAAAATGGATGAAATATTGTCTACATTCGGTTGAGATAATATAATTTGGGTAATGGTTGGAAATATCTTATCTCACCCTTAAACACTTACAAGAGTGATATTATTGGTACCTTGTCAACATCAATTAAGGCACAAAAAATGGAAAAACATTTCACAAACAAGATTTGAACTTGAGTGAGGTGGATAAACAACTTCTCATTTTAATCAAATAAGCTAAGATGCAATTAACATAATTATAAAGGAAGTTATTTTATATTGTCCAAAATTAATATCATACAAATAGATGTTTTACTAACATGGAAAATATTAATATGAAAATTGAAAGTATCACAGACTCTCATCATGTTCTCTAAATATTAATTAAAAAATAAAATAAAAAATAATCATACAATGTTTACTCTAACATAAACCATTTTACTAATCAAATATTCATTAATTAAAATACCTGATTTTCTTAAGAAATGACCTAAATATGTTACATTTTAAGACTTTCTAGAATCACAACACCATAATCTTATCTTCCACCTTCCATACTTTGGAACTCGAAATTCATAAAACTATCAAATGACGGAACGCCTATCCTCGTTTCAGTCTTCCGCATTCCGCCTTTCTTCCCTCAAGTGCGAAACTCGGGAATTGGAGGACTAAATCCTTACCTTAACCTTTTTCCGGATTTCCTCCTCCCGCCTTCCGCCTTCTGTAGGTGGATCCTGAAATTTTAAAATCCCACTTCTTGCCTTATCTTTTCAAATGGAAGCTGAAGCTGAAGCTTGCAGTGTTTCGGTGCTCCACGTTCTTGTAGATGTCGTTGCACCCACAAATATTGTTGAGATATTTACTGTACAGATCCAAATTAAGAGCAAGTCTTAATGTTTTTTATTAGGAATAGTAGATGGAAGGTTAAGAGTGATCAAAATTGATCGAAAGGCGAGGAAACCTTTACTGTGAGCCCATAACAAGTCTTCGCCTTGAGAGTCTGTGCATTGGTTGAACATATAATCAATGCTTTCACTTGTCAAAAAGGTTTTTTCAAGAGAAACAAAAAGCTCAAATTATTGTGTTGCAATTTAAGAGTTCATGTTTTCATAATAACATCAATGCAACAACCTAGAGTAGAGATACACTTCATGCTATGATATACGTTGCCCAACCTTTCACGTGTGAAACAAACACAAAGAGAGTCAATTGAAGCACCTATGAACGAGCTAGAGGAAACCTCACATATCACGACACTACATATCAGAGCATTGATAGAGCAACATCAAGTAAAAGTTATCCATGTATAAATATTTTGCACATATTTTTAAGAAAATAACAAGAAGAAGTTATGTTATTATATTATAAATATTTGATAAAAAATTCCAAAATATTCCAAATCAAAGAGTGGAAAGTTCAATAATTTCCCACAAAAGTATATTCATGGCATTGCTTGATAAAATAATAGATAATCTTCACAACACAAACTAGATAAATTGATTACCTAGGAATACTTATTAGCATGCGATTTTCACAAAATATAGAATTTGATTACTCTCAAAGACTTTCGAGCACGAGATTTTAATAGATCACTGGATCATAATATTTTAATAAAAAATATTGACGATAGAGTATGATTTTGACTTTAGATAATGATCCTGGTGCATCAACGCTATTCAACAGTGCAAGGAAGACTTGTGAGGCATATATGATGTTTATTTTTTATTTTTTTAGCTGATAGCAATTCCTTTTGGAAATCATGTTAAGTGTGTGGATGAAAATATAAAAAAAGAACAACATATCGCTCAATAATAAACTAAACAAGATGATTATGTCTGCAAAGGATTCCGAGGGATTTGGGTCCCTAGAATGACACATTTATTATCCATTTTGATTCTAACACACTCGAAGTTACTTCTTGAAGAGAATATTTATGAGAAAATAACAAAGTAATAGTTTCAAAGAAGGGAATTGTTTTCAACAGTATCTCCACATATTCTACCCTATGATCTCCATTTTCAACACAACATGCATTATTATCGAAAATTTTGGTTGATCGGGTATTGAACTATCATTTAGTTATTCCAACATAGCAAATATAATATAATATTGATGATAATAAAAATAAAAGAAAGAAATATACAAAAGGGAAATTGACAGGTGATATCGACTCGTAATCAATAGTCATTCTCCATGATAATTCAACTCCCAGTCTCGGTCCCATCACATATTTTGAACCACAAAAAACAAAATATCCACAAAACATAATCAAAATTCTTACCTTCCATGCTCGATGCATATGTGGCTACATTAAAATTTTCAAAACCGATCCATTCTCTAGGAAATGGTTCATTCTAAGACTTAATTTCTTTACTGCAAGCACAATATTCAATAAGTTTCCACAGCCAAAGAAACTGATTTTATGGAGCCTGGATCCCACACCCTTCATTAAATTGACCAATATCCCTATGTCAGTTGAAATACGTGTTTAGGAATTAAATCAATTGTGCAACAACGAGACGGTAATGGATTTTGGGGAGTGTGACAGAGAGACATCCTGCCCATCATTTCCATGTGGTTCCTTCTTTGTCGAGTGCAAAGAGGTAGAATAATGTATGGGCAAGAGTAACAGTATACCAGCAGATCGCCATTAAATCACAAGGACACATGTTAGCAAATGATGAAGACATGCATGAAAATTGGATCGGTGGAAGGGACGACGAAACATGTATAGTGATTTTCAAAACGCAACTCCATAGAAAAAATACATATCGAGGTAATTAATTATTATTAGTGTTTGTATAAACTATATAAATAGTTTAATGTATAGTTTTTTTTAAGTTTATATATATTAAAATAATTATAATATTAATTATTAGTAGTAAATAATAATATTATTATTATATTTTATTTGAAAAAATGATGGAACTTTTTCTTGAGGGTTGAATGGGAAGGTCATGTAAATGTTTAAGCAAACAACATTGAGTCGAACATGTGAAAAGAACGGAGCACGCGGTGGGTGATGGTGAAGGGATGTGTGCAGAGAGAGGCCTAGAGAGATTGAGGGAAGCACGTTGGGAGAGTGCAGCAATGGGAAGTGGTGGGAGTAGGTGACTATGTAAGGAAAATGCGTGTTAGATGGTGGAGGAAAGACCATGTAGGACTTTAGGAGGAGAGGAGTGATGTGGGTGGAAGGAGTGAGTCTAACAATGGGGGATGGAGTAGGCGTAGGTTGGGCGGAAGGATGAATGGAAGGAGAGGTGGGAAGATTCTAGGGGATGAGCCATGGGAATGCGCAAGTTGGAGAGGTGAAGTAAAAGAAGAATGGGAAGGGATGAGAACTGGAAGCGGAGTAGAGAGAGAATATAGGAAGGCTTAAGCAGAGCGGTGTAGTGGATGGCAGGCAGAGTGGAGCAAGCAACATGTGGACAGATGGATAGATACTGTAATGGTGCATAGATTGTGGGTGTACATGCAGTGTGGATTAATTGAAGAGAGATGGAATGGAGTGTTGGAAGGTGAAATGAACTTGGGAATGCAAGAGGCAGGAAGGCAGCCTTGGTGAGGGTGCGGGAGTAGCGTGGAAGGGAAAATGGTGTGCACGAGGTGGACTTGAGGTGCACTAAGAGAATCAAGAGGTGGAGTGTTTGATGAGAATGAGGGGGTAGGAAATGGGATGCAATGAGTGGAGAGTGTGTAAGGGAATAAGAGGCTAAGAGCAATGAGTGCAAGTGTTAGTGTGAGCGAGAGCCTGAAGCTTTGATACCACTTATAAGGTTAAAACTTTACATGTTCGATATTAAAACTTAAAATTGTTAAATACAAATAAAATTTATACATTTAAAAAAAAAGGTATATCTCTAAAATGTATATATTTAAACATTATTAATAAAATATATAACTACATTACCAATATAATAAATAAACAAAACAAAACAAAACAAGACAAGACAATATCAAGAAGCTAGCCTTTCAACACTTCAATCAGCTATACTCTGACATTGGTGAGGTGGATGCTCTCTCCCAAATGGATCTGCTCTCGGAAATCCAACCCAGCATCACTGAAGAAGAGAACAAGGATATGGAAAAGCCAATATCAGAAAATGAGATTATAGAAGCAATCTAGACCCTTCATGCAAACAAATCCCAAGGTCCTCATGGGTTTACAATAAACTTTTATCAAGCTTCCTGGGACATCATCAAAGTTTAAAGAGAAAGAGAAAGAGAAAGGCAGGGATGATTTTAAGAACCCCCCCTAGAATTATATGTATAAAAATTGGGCGAATCTCTCCGATATATAGGAAAAGTTGAAGGCAATTTTATCAATAATATAATATGTATATATAAAAAATTTGGCGAATCTTTTATTTTATTATATAATGTTGTAAAATTTTGGCGAATCTTTCATTTTATTATATAATGTTGTAAAAACTTGGATAATATTTAACTTCATTATAAAAAATTGTAAAAACTGGTGAATCTTTCACTGATTTATATAATATTGTCAAAATAAAAGAATAACAACATTAGTCAAATAACATGAATCACATCATCAACAACAGAACATGTAGACTCACAAGTCACAACAGGAAGGTGTCAGTGAAACACAACTGCACTGACTAGATTTAGGGCAAGTGGGGACTCCACTTGTTATCTCATCCCTTAATGGTCCAATGGACATGTGGGGACTTGAATCTTGACAAACTAATAAACTCATAGAATCATACATTATGCTCGATCTTTGCCTCCACTAGCCAATGATGGTCATGGAGGCTAATACAATTATGCATTGTAATTATGCCAATTGATTATTGTATTAGATGAATGCTGGTCTTGTGCCAATATGTATCCTACGATCAATGCATAGGAACCTAGTGCATAGACCATTTTTCTCTTCGCTTAGATATGTAGAGCTCATTTATTTTTTTGAATAACGATAAGTATTTACAAAGAAAATATATAGTCAGCGTAAAATAATTGAAAAATTGAAGAAAATTAATTCATGCACATAAAAGTTAATAAAAGAATCTTTTCTCAAATCCTAAAACCAACATTGATTCAAGCTATAAGAAAGGGTTAAATCAAGCATCGAATGAGAACTAGAATCATTCAAAGGAATTAACACAATATTTAACCAAAATACACACAAACTTCAAAAATCGACAAAATGCTTCAAACAAAAGCAATAAACAAACCATAAAAATTTGTCAAGATATTTGTGCTAAACTCCAACATGGTTTCATGTACTTGAATGAGCCCATTCTTTCTTAGCGAAAGTGTTGTCAAATTAGTTATTTATCATTTAATGTTAGGAAACTATCTATGTGAAGAGATAGCTCCTTGGCCTAGCTTTCTCAAATTCCAACGTCATTTCCTATCAGATACAAGAAAGAGACAATGTAAGAGATAGATATCAAACCATCAATCTTAAAATAAGCTGCATGAAGGTAATGTAGCTCAAATCATCAATGTTATAACAAAAAAGTATAATGTAGAATCTATTTTTACCTAAAACATAACCTCAAATTCATATATGGAGTTGGGGTCAGGTTTGAGTTCCGCTTTTAGCTTTTTATAGGAGCTACTTTTGGGATCCCACTTTGTATTGTTAGCTTTTAGCTTTTAAATATAATTATAAAAGTCCCAACTCAACATAACAAGTAGGTTATCTCCCATTTTTATCTAGATCCATCATAATATATGAATACCTTATAAATTGAAGCAGGTATGACCTTGACAGTCATTGAAATACACAATCTAAGAAAAATCACAAGATACTAGACTACCGATGAATTGGGGTTCAGATTCTATTTGGCATTCTTTGGGACTCCATAATAATTGAACTGATAGACCAAAAATGAGGAACGGAGAGGATAGGGACTCTGAGAACAACAGATGAGAGACAAATTCAGCCTGTCCATCCAGCAAATGGTCAGGGAGTCTCAATCCCATCAAAAATCAACCCCCCTACCACCACTTGAACACACATTAGTTTGGGACTGCTTCATATATGATCTATCACTATTATGAAGCTACTAATTAATTATTACAGACCTATATCAACATGTCAAAACAACTAGCAGTGATAGCCTACTCCAAACAGGGCTAAAAAATTGCATCCCTTTCTAATAAGATGAACAGACCTTAGGAAATTTATGGTTCAAACTTAGAGGTCTCACAATGATCACAACTTAATCCAAACATCCTTTAAATAGTCACAGATGAGTTTAACAATTTAACAAGTGTTCATGGTTCAGATCTAGAATCCCACAAGGTTCACAAGACATATATAGAAGCCCAAAAAGTCACGGCCCTATCTACAACAGCCCACAAGGTCAAGCAAGGTCACAAATGTCGCGACCCAAGATAGAATCGTCAATACAGTCACATATCAGCCTAGGAAGGTTTAGTAAGGTTTAGTAAGGTTTAGCAGCCTGATCAAGACTATGACCCAAGTCAAAAAAAAGCAAAGTAATAGCCTCAACAATATACAGGAATTAAACAATAGAGAATCAGTACCATCAATGAAGTACAAACAACCTCACAAGATCTTTGGTTGATAATGACAGTCTTCTGGAAGAATATTTGTCACTGGAGGATAATACAGTTATGCATTGTAATTATGCTAATTGATTATTGCATTAGATGAATGTTGGTCTCGTGCCAACAGGTATCCTACAATCAATTCATAGGAACATAGTGCATAGACCATTTTTCTCTTCACTTAGCTTTGTAGAGCTCATTTATTTTTTTGAATAATGATAAGTATTTACAAAGAAAATATGCAATCAACATAAAAGAATCGAGATTCGAAAAAGTGAAGACAATTAATTCATGCAACTAAAATGCAATAAAAATATTTTTTCTCAAACCCTGAATCAATGGAAACTGATTAAAAGAAATCTTGATTCAAGCTACAACAAATGGCTAAATCAAGCATCAAATGAGAACTATAAGCATTCAAGGGACTAACACAATATTTAACCAAAATACACACAAACTTCAAAAAGCGACAAAATGCTTCAAACAAAAGCAATAAACAAACCATAAAAATTTGGCAAGATATTACTGTTAAACACCAACATGGTTTCATGTACTTGAATGAGCTCATTCTTGCTTAGCAAAAGTGTTGTCAAATTAATTATTTATCCTTTAATGTTAGGACACTA
>LPNX011182710.1:85504-99558 GCA_001517045.1 Pseudotsuga menziesii
TTCGAACATCAATTGCATCATAACCAAAACTGCTAGAAACATTTGGATCAATGAAAAATGCATCCACAATTTTTCCATAATGGGGAATTTCTTCATGTTGATCATCATAAAAATATTTAAAAGTGCTACTATGCCAAGAAGAAATATGGAACCTTTTTTGAACCAACAAACTTTCATATTCTTTTACAAGTTCCTTTAGAAGCTTCTGTTATAAACAATTAAATATATCTTGTCCATCAAAAATGTTATAAGAATTCAAATAAGAAGACATAGCTGAAGGAAAGACCTCATTACATTCATCTTCAGATATCATACCTATTAATTTCTTTAAACCTTGAAGAAAAACAAAGTCTGCTATAAAATATGTCATCTTATTTCATGGAGAAACTAGATCAACAACTAAACTTGCCATTCATGTTTTAAGGAATAAAAAAAATGAGATTCTAAGTAGATTCTTCCTTCATGGAGTCACCCAATGTAAAATTGAAATCCAAACTATGTAACCACTCCTTGTTCTCCGTCAAAGAATGGATCTATTTGTTGTTTTATAGCCCAGGGAAGTATGCCTGTGTTCCTTCTCTCCCTGGCAACAGTGCCAGAAGATGTTTGCACTGGAGTTTGCTCAAGGACTGCTACAAGAGATTGTTCAACACATCTTAAAATAGGATTTGGTTGTTTAATTGAGGCAGTGGATCAAGTAGGGAGAAAAATAAAGGAAATTGGGAAAGGTCATTGGGCATGGATTCCCTTTGTAGACATTATATAAATCAAAGGTGATCAAGGTTAATATTAGATAAAAGTAATGGGAATAATGAAAGATTAAAGAAAAGGAAACCAACATGAACATACATACATATCTAACAGATCATGTGTAAATATTCATGGGATGGAACATTAAATAAACTAAAGTACCTTCTACATATTATGGATGAATACTTGAAAGAAACATAGAAAATGGGAAATTGCAACAAATAATTTGTTGCTCAAGAATCTATAACCTGTGATAAATTATTGAACCTCGGCAATTTACATTCATTCAAGTAAGAAGATATATAATGACGATAGAAGATACTTACAATCTAATATCAAGCTCTAAGAAATATTTAATTAAAGGGAATTGCATAGACATATGCCCACAAGTTTACACTAATGCATACAAGTATTTATGCCCCTCAACTCTCTCTAAGGCATCTAAATAAAATCTCATTACAATAAAAATGCCAAACTTTATAGAAATTAATAAAGCAGAAAAATCAAAAGTTGAATCTTGAATTCGTTTCTAGAGATCTAGAATTGCTAGAATAAAACGCCTTCAAATCTAGAATTATTCTTTGACTACTAATCTAATCATCAAACGTTCAGTTCAATTACCCCATCTGGTCTTCAAAATGTTGACTCTTCCTTCTTTGGATATTGGTATGCGATCTACAGTTGCCATAAAATCTGGAATGAAACTCCTTAACACTGTCAAGTTTTGAGCAAAATACTTTTCCTACTAATCCTCTGACTAGAAAGGTGGATTACTTTTCCTTGAAATATCATACTCATTTATCCTCAGTTTAGATCTAAAAATAAGGGATTTTAACTTATCTTTGTTGCTGATTGGTCTTCTTTTTTGTTATCATTTTCTACCTATGCATTGACTAAGATATTTGTGAAATAACTGGAACTATAGAACTCCACATAAGCATATAAAGAACCATCACATATGAACTCAACATTGAATTTGATTTCTAGAACAAACAAGAGGATGGTCAGTTCATTTTTTCTTCTCTTTGTTGTAGGAAACATAATAGATTGTCTCCAAGCTTGTCTTCATAAGATGACTTTTTAAATGAAGGGGCTTTGAAATTATGTGCTTTTGGCCATTCTTCAAACCTTCTTTACAACATTTAATATAAGTTAGTTTGAAGTCAAAATAGAATGTGTTCTTGCATACCTTTTGAATATCCTATTGAAATTTCAACCATCAATCCTTTTTAGAATGGCAATTTCTATATGATCTCAACAACTTCGTCATTAGAAATCCTTACGACTTTATCAAGTATGTCTTCATCCAAATTATATGGAACAAAACCTGAACTAATGTCTTGGATTTTGAGAGGGCCTAGCGTTCCACTAGACACTATGTTATTCTTGGTTAGATCCAAGCCAATAATATTCTTGTCTGGCTTTGTCCTTTCAAATATCGACTAACACCCATTATTGTCACTCCAGTTCCTATTCCAACAATCAATATGTCAACATCCCCTTTGTGGTTTCCACTATGTAAACACTAGCATGATGGTCAAGAAAATCTTTCTAGATAAAAATTTTAAACTTTTACACTAGTGCACAAGGTGACCTTCAAATGATCACCAATATCCAAGTCCAGTATCTTCTCAGTCGTTTTCCTCTATAATCAAGTTGTAGGATCTCCAACTCGCTTCTTCTCTGAGGTCATTCCAGTATGACCATTAATTCATTGTATGTAAGGTTAAAACCTTACATGTTGGATATATATTATTTATAAATATATATATTTGATAATTTAAATGATGTCTTTAAAAAGATAGTGAGACATGTTAAATATGGAGGATGGAGTAGTAGACACGTGTATTTAATAAATAGACATACCATATCATAACTAATAATTAATAGTTAATTAACCTATTGGTGACTAGATAATAATTGATATTATTAACAACCGTAATAACCATTTAGGTTTATTAAAAGTCATATGGCCTTGAAAATATTCGACCATGAATCTTGTAGGAAGAGTGTTGAACTTAAAATTCTTAAATGCTTGATTAGTCACAACTTCAATAGAGGTGTTGTGCTTGATGAAGTTTTCTTTAAGGGCATAGGTGTGATTGATGTTGACAAGGGAACTCTTCCCACGAATAATGGTACCATGGTTTAACAATTCTTGAAATATTTGGTCACATTTTCCATTCAAATTTCTTCATGCATATAATTCTGTAGATAAAACCATAATGACTATATGAAGTATTTTTCTTGAGTTTACAATCTGATATCTTCATGATGAACTTGTATCGACATGTTGAACCCTGGTATTTTTGCATGCTTGGGTATGGCACTGATTAATATATGAGATACATATTCTTTAGTGTTGATCGATGGATTTTAAAACATGGTTGGATATTCAGTTACATTTTCTATGATCTTCTTATACGTAGTGGCAACTACTGACAACTTAATTAATTAAATCTGATTGGTTAAGGATTCTTCACTTGCAGTTTCGTTGAATACTTTAAAGGATGAAATGCCTTGTAATGTATTTAATTCATCCATTGGTGTTTGATTAAAAATCTTCAAATTATTTATTTTATTATCTTTATCGAATGACCTTTTCACCCATTGTTGATTTCAGGGTTGATTTTAAGAACCCCCCTAGATTTATATGTATAAAAAATTGGTGAATCTCTTCGATATATAGGAAAATTTGAAGGTGATTTTATGAACAATATAATATGTATATATAAAAAAATTGGTGAATCTTTCATTTTATTATATAATGTTGTAAAATCTTCACGAATCTTTCACTAAGTTATAAGATATTGTAAAATCTTGGTGAATATTTAACTTCATTATAAAAAATTGTAAAAACTGACGAATCTTTCACTGATTTATAAAATATTGTATAAATAGAGGAACAACAACATTATTCAAATAACATGAATCCCATAATCAACAACAGAACATGTGTTATGTAGACTCACGAGTCACAACTTGAAGGTGTCAATGAAAAACAACCGCACTAACTAGATTCAGGGAAAATGGGGACTCCACTTGTTATCTCCTCCCTTAATGGTCCAGCGGACATGTAGGGACCTAAATATCGACAAACCAATAAACTGATAGAATCAAGCATTATGCTCGATCTTGGCATCCACTAGCCAATTTTGGTCATGGAGGCTAATACAATTATGCATTGTAATTATGCCAATTGATTATTGCTTTAGATTAATGTTGGCCTCATGCCAATAAGCATCCTACCATCAATGCATAGGAACCTAGTGCATAGACCATTTTTATCTTCGCTTAGCTATGTAGAGCTCATTTATTTTTTTAAATAACGATAAGTATTAACAAAGAAAATATACAATCAACATAAAATAATAAAAAAAGGGAAGACAATTAATTCATGCAACTAAAAGGTAATAAAAACATCTTTTCTCAAACCCTGAATCAATGGAAATCGACTAAAACCAATCTTGATTCAAGCTACAACAAAGTATTAAATCAAGCATCAAATGAGAACTAGAAGCATTCAAGGGACTAACACAATATTTAACCAAAATACACACAAAATTAAAAATCGACAAAATGCTTCAAACAAAAGCAATAAACAAACCATACAAATTTGTCAAGATATCTCTGCTAAACTTCAACATGGTTTCATGTACTTGAATGAGCCCATTCTTGCTTAGCGAAAATCTTGTTAAATTAGTTGTTTATCCTTTAATGTTAGGACACTATCTATGTGAAGAGATAGCACCTAGGCCTAACTTTCTCAAATTCCAACGTCATTTGCTGTCACATACAAGAAATAAACAATGCAAGAGATAAATATCAAACCATCAATCTTAAAATAAGATGCATGAAGGTAAGCGTTGTAAGGCATTAGAGGAAATTTCAACTCAAAATTGGCCTTTTAACTTTAACTCAAATTCCATGTCATCATGTGTTAGCCAATGAAATTGCTTTAAATTTGAAATACCTTATAGGTCTCAAACACCTTTTTAATATAAATTTGGGGATAGGTATCATAAAAAAAAAATTCTTTTTTTGTTTGTGTTTTCGACATATCTCCTCGTGGTTTTACTCAAATTTAGATCGGGAGAGCTCGTTGGATGCAAAATTAAATTTCACATCCAATGAGTACCCATTCGGCATACTTTTGATGGACCCCGCTACCCCAAAAACAAGAAATACCTGAAAATGTGATGATGATGTCATCGTCACATTTTTTCAAGTATTTCTTGTTTTTGGGGTAGAAGGGTCTATAAAAAGTATTCTGAGTGGGTACTCGTTGGATGCAGAATTTAATTCCGCATCCAACGAGCTCTCCTGATCAAAATTTGAGTAAAAACACAGGGAGATATGTCGAAAATACAAACAAAAAAGTAGTTTTTTTTCTTTTCTTTCTCCAAAATTAATACATATTATTTTATTATTTTAACTATTATTTTATTAATTATTTTTAGGAGGCCCATTTTGAGTTGAAATTTCCTCTAATGGGTTGGATTTCTTGAGGGAACTGTGGAGCAGTGAAGGGGAATGCCTTCCTTGTGTTGTGTGGGGTAGTGGAAGAGAGCCCCATGTCTAGGATGACTGAACAAGATTCCTGTAATTGAAAAATGGTTAGTATATTGGCTAAGCGAGAGATTAAATGGGTTTTGCGTTGAGGGAGAGAGAATCATGTAGGGGTTTCCTTTTCCCTGCTAGCCTCGTATCCCAACTTGGGGATGGTATCAACAACTAATACCTATGGTTGGGTGGAAAATTGCTCTTACATAGCCAATTACTTAGATCTTATTTGTTAAAAGATAAGTATTCTCTTTGTCTATGAATGTAAATGGTTTATTTTGCTTCTAGTGATAAATATGCCTTTTCATGCATGATGTGTTAGTTTAGATAAGATGTTAAGTAACAAGTGTCATATTCAATAGCACTTGTATAATTATCAAATTCAATAGTGAATATGATAAATATGTTTGCTCGTGTACTTGCAAATCCATCTGTTAGTTTATAATGTCCCTCGAGGCAAAATTCAAAAGCATGAAATTCATACTTACCTTCTCCTATAGTGGGAAATTGGAATAATGGATGAGGACGCTACAAATATGAGCTCATTACTTTTCATTCTCACATTTTTATATCACTTGAAGTCCATATACGAGTATGCCTAAATGTTTTGCATTCCATTCCTATTAACTCTAGAATTTAAAAATATATGTCTAGTCCTGGAGTAAAGGGGAATTACATCTTCTCCTTGTAATGTTTGAGAGAATCTTGAGTCTCCACCATTTGTTTTATGGAGAAAGATATTATCTGGCTACTTTCTTGAAATTGACCTTTTTTAAAATTATAAGTCATATATACTGGTTTGATATTGGAAAACTAAGCTGAAAAGTGTTCATTCTGCACGTCTTTCAAACCTTCAGTTTATGTTTACTATGAACATTACAGAAAAAAAGAAAATTATTATATCTTTATGGGAAAGTAGAGAGCACCCTAACTTTGAGTTAGAAGTCATGGTTTTCTTAATTGTTTTACATGTATTTATTTGTAAGGATTCAAATGAAGATCGATTGAAAAATCTATTGTTAGGTCATGGTTCTTCAAGGTTTGGAATCTAAACACTCTTCAAAAGAGATGTTTGGGATGGTTCTAATATTTTGGCATGGAATTATATTGAGTCTACATTAGAATGGAATATTGAAGAAAATTGAAATGAATTAATGTATGAAATGATGAATGGCCAACCGAGGGTACATTCTTCATAGTCAATTTTGGAGGAGAAAAGACGTAAACTAGATTGGGGACACTTCCCTTGTTGTCAATAGAACCTAGACAAGATATATACCACAAAATATGAAGGTTGGAAGTGAAATTCATATTTTTTTTATAAAGGACGGATTTTTTGTTGTATAACAGCCACCTAGGCTGAATTTTTTGTTTAGTTTATGTAAATGCACTTTATAATGTTGATGTAATGGGTTTTTCAATGTTGATGAAATGGTTGATTCTGATAGCTATTAGAACTGTTTCTCAAAATAGATACTAGCTTTTGTGTCTGTCTCGAGATATCTAATAATCCCATACCTATTTATTGGTATTCAGTAGTTCCGGTCTTATTTTAGTAATGTTAATAGCCATTGCTATGAAAGTATGTACTAGTGAAGTCAAATATAAATATTAAATATTTTGATTGTTATTTGAGGGTCAGTAGATGATTTATAACTATCTCATCTCCTCACTTTTGTGTTTATTTCCATTTTCAAAGGGAAAAAACATAAAGCATCCAAACATATTAGCTCTCAATATTGGGTGGGATCTCAGGCATCCATTTTAGAGGTCTGTCTCAAATGATGAAGACCGATTGTTTTCATCTTGAAAGGGAGACATGAAATCTCATCTAATGTATCATATATTACATGTATGGGCTATGGGAAATTGGAAATGGACATTTGATCCATATAATAAGAATCAAAATATAAAATTAGAGTTCCATTTACTCTCCCGTTCCTAACAGACACGGTTTTCCTCATCTATGAGCAAGGAGTTAAAAATTTGACTAAACATGCCATCCATACTCTAATCTTAATATTCAAAAGGAAAACTTGGTATTTTAAAATCAAGGAGAGAGGAATAATTGACCCTTCCAAAAACATGGAGTACAAAGGCCAAAATGACAGCTATAGGTATGCCAACAACATAGTATGCCCCAAGATTTACATAGGCACCCAACGTTTCCCATCCACATCCTACTATATATATCAATCTATACAATTCAAGACCATTTCCAGATCTGCGAAAATCTATGAGAAAGGTTATCAACCTCATATAACGCCTTCGATGGCATCCATAACTGTTGAGGTTGCAAGCAGTGGTAGCATGCTTGAAATGTAGTCAACAACCTCTCCTTCATTGCTATAAACATAGCCCCATATATTTTGAATGGTGAATAAAGTATATCCTATCATGACGGCTTCTATTGCTGCCATACAAACCCCAAAACACATCGATAACTGTACATCTAGTGAGCGTCCAGCTCCTAGTTCATTGGAAACTCGTGTACTGCAATGTAAAAAGTTAGGATGAACAATATGAATATAAATCAATACCAGCAATTTAATATCCTTGGAGAATTTTTTGTTGGAAATATTTTTGAATCAGTTACACCAACCTAATAGCAGCACCCAGGCCGAAGGGAATTAAATATGGAAGTGAAATAGTGTTAAGGCTGCAATGAACCAAAAGCAAGCTCAGAGAAAAATAAATTAACTATTGGAAGTGGAAAAGTAGATGCCATTCTAAGCTTTATGAATAGTAAAATTTTCAAATATGACATAATTACAAGATGGAAAGAAGTGACATCTCAAGTTCAGGATTAGGCAATAAACCAGAGAGGAGAACAAGCATTTCAAAAACACTAGTACTTTCATAAGATGGACGACAGAGATGTTGAGGCATTTCTTGGGGATGTTTGTGATTGTATCGTAATGTTTTTTATCTTAAGAAAGACAAAACAAGAGCACTTGCATCATGTGAACATTCAAAAGGTTGGAAGAAGAGTAGCTGCAAGTCAATTTGAAGAATTATTTGATGCAAAAGCTTGTGTACTTGGGATTTGAAGTAATCAAAGACTTGAATGAGTATGATGAATATTTTGGAGAGGTATGGAAGGTTTGCAAGGAGATTATTGATTAGTAGGACAACCTATTTGGACTACTTCTTGGAAGATGTATTTTTTTCAAGGGAAAACAACTCTGCATTCCCAAACTATCTAAGAGAAATAGTTTGATTAAAGAGTGGCATGGTCCAGGATTGAGTTGACACTTTGGTCAGAAAAAAAAAACTCAAGGTGTTGTTGGAGGAAAGATATTAATATGACTGGCCTAATTTGAAGTTGGATTCTATCAAATATGTTAAGAGATGCAGAATATGTAAGTTATCAATGGGAAGAAGTCAAGCTACTATTTTGTACACTCTTTTTCCTGTCCCGAAGGAACCGTGGGGGTATTTTCCATGTATTTGATTTTAGGTTTACTTTACACTCC
Source organism: Pseudotsuga menziesii (assembly GCA_001517045.1). Classification (NCBI taxonomy): domain Eukaryota; kingdom Viridiplantae; phylum Streptophyta; class Pinopsida; order Pinales; family Pinaceae; genus Pseudotsuga; species Pseudotsuga menziesii. The sequence continues at coordinate 94,294 of LPNX011182710.1, forward strand.
AAGATGTACCGATTTCAGGTTTACTTTACACTCAAAGATGTAATGATTTCATAATTTTAGTGATTGATAGATTCTCTAAAATGGCTCATTTCATGCCATGCATAAAGACTAATGATGCATCTAAAGTTGTTGTTGTTTTTTAAGGAAATTATGAGATTGCATGGATTTCTGCATGCAATCACATCATATAGAGAATCCAAGTTTCTAAAACCATTTTTGGCAAAATCTTTGGAAAGTAATGGGAACAAAGTTGCAATACAGTGTATCATTCCCAAACTAACGGGTAAACTGAGTTGCGGATAAGAGTTTGGGAAATTTATTAATATGTCTTGCATGGAACAGTCTTGGACAATGGGATTTGATATTTCCACAGGTTGAGTTTGCATTCAATAACTCAACCTGGAACAAAACGCCAAGAAAAAGCTTAAAGAGAAAGCAAAAAAAGCTTAAAGAGAAAACTTATAATGATAAAATGATAGCTTTCAAACCACAGTTGCCCCATGCTAGATTCCTCTAACCTTACCCTTGCACGTGCACAGCTAGTTCAAAGTTCTTCTTTAACCACTCAATGAGATCTCACTCACTTTGTGTGTAAACACTTTTCACCAAGATTTCCTTTAATAACATTACAATATGCAAATACCTTAGGCCAATTCCATGGGATACCGAATACCATGGGCGCTCTAGACCATCTACATAAAGTAATTACAAAAATACATTCACATTAATACTTCACTTTAATAAATTGGATCTCCTATGTCTGAGAGTCATTAAATGACACCTTCCACCTGTAAATGTGGAAGTACCTATTTGATGCTACAAAAATCAACACAAAAACCCTATATCTCATACCTATCTACACTCATGGTGCCAAAATTAGGTTCTCAAAAGACTGATTTTGAAAAAACTCATTGCCCTAGTTTCCTCTGTGTTGGTACCAAGAATTTTAGCGATATATATACAACCAATGAAGAGATTAACCCTGGAATGTGCTTGGCCACTGAGCTCGTTCGTACCCTCTTGGCTATCAAAATGTTCTTTTTACTCAATCCCAAACCCAGTTTTTTGTCACAAATAATTTACAAAATTTATTTACTGAAAAAACATTGAGATCCTAACTAATTATGCGGCAAGAAAACACATGAAATCATACTCACATTTGACATATATTTACCCTGGAAATCCCCAACTAGAAAAAGACCAACAAAAAGTTGATTTTATTACCTATAAAATACTAGGCTCTCTTCTTGGGATAATGGCCCATTGAGGAAAACTTATAATGACAAAATGCTATCTTTCAAACCACAAGATCATCCATTCGATCTTTCTAGTTGCTAACCTTAGTTGCCCCATGCTAGTTTTTTCTAATCCTACCCTTCCACCTGCACACTTGGTTGAAAGTTATTCTCTAACCACTCAATGATATCTCACTCACTTTTTGTGTAACCTCTTCTCACCTAGATTTCCTTTAATAACATTACAATATGCAAATACCTCAAGATCCAATTCCATGGGATACCGAATACCGTGGGAGCTCTATATCATTTACATAAAGTAATTACAAAAGTACATTCACTTTAATAGTTCACTTTCATAAATTGGATCTCCTATGTCTGAGAGTGATTAAATGACACCTTCCACCTATCATAGAATTTCCATGTGGAAGTACCTATCTGATGCTACAAAAATCAACAGAAAAACCGTATAGCTCGTACCAATCTACCCTCATGGTGCCGAAATTAGGTTCTCAAACGACCGATTTTGAAAAAGTCATTGCACTAGTTTCCTCTGTGTTGATACCTAAAATGTTATCGATCCATTACATGGGTTTAATCCTATAAAAATCATAATCGCAAGCGTACTTTACACCATAGTGTCGAGATATTTCCATAATTCCATTAAAAGGCTGACTATAGAACTGATAGATATCATGTTTCATTAGAGATGAGAGTGAACGTAGAGGTTTATAAATTAATCAATAGGGTCAAGGTGACAATCCTTTTAGCAGGAGGATGGACATGTGTCGTTGGTCTAGTCCTTTCCTTAGGACCTACCACATGTCATCATATTTTCCTTCTATCTAAAGACCACCCAATCTGGGGTACTAGTTTGGTATGGTTGGTAGAAATAATGAAGTAACATTTTTTTGAATGAAAAGTAGTAAGAAAAATGGATGAAATATTGTCTATAATCGGTTGAGATAATATCATTTGGGTAATGGTTGGAAATATCTTGTCTCACCCTTAAACACTTACAAGAGTGATATTATTGGTACCTTGTCAACATCAATTAAGACACAAAAAAAGGGAAAACATTTCACAAACAAGATTTGAACTTGAGTGAGGTGGATACACAACTTCTCATTTTAATCACATAAGCTAAGATGCAATTAACATGATTACAAAGAAAGTTATTTTATATTGGACAAAATTAATATCATACAAACAGATGCTTTACTACCATGGAAAATATCAATATGAAAATTGAAAGTACGAGAGACTCTCATAATGTTCTCTAAATCTTAATTAAAAAATGAAATAAAAAATTATCATACAATGTTTACTCTAACATAAACCATTTTACTAATTAAATATTCATTAATTAAAATACCTGATTTTCTTAAGAAATGACCTAAATATGTTACATTTTAAGACTTTCTAGAATCACAACACCATAGTCTTATCTCAAAAGATTTAAGTAATTGTAATATGGAATGGAGATCTTATTTTATGGGCTACCTCTATATTACCTCTATATTACATTAAGCCTTGTTACCATGATCAATCTTAAAATATTTTTGTAATTTTGCAAATTGTATTGTTAGAGAATCAAAGTTTTGACTTCAATACTCAATATTACAAATGCTATATCAATAAATAATAAAAATATATACATTCGAATTTTATTTAAAATAATAAATATAATTTTTATATCTTCTTTTATTAACATGATTTTTATAAACATAGTAATTGCTTTTATATCTTTTTGTTTTAGCCAATGGATACCATTTTTTTTAAAAGATTCTAAAATGTTTCCTTTTACACTTGAGAAAAAACAATTTGACAATTTGTATTTTAACAAAAGTATATCATCTAAATTTCAAAGATTCTGTTGGATACCATTTTTATAGAAAGATTCTACAATGTTTCCTTTTACACTTGAGAAAAAAACAATTTGAAAATTTGTATTTTAACAAATACATATGATCTAAATTTCAACAAATTAAAACAAAATATATAATCTATATTTCAATAAATAAAAATTCCCAAATTTGTTTCTATTTTGTTTTTTGTTGTTTACTTTTTAAGGTTTTTATATTGCTTTTTCTCATTAAACTTCTCTTACTTTTTAAAGTTTTCTAGTTTTCTTTTTTAAACTTTATATTGTTATTTCCTTTTTTAAGCTTTTTATCATTTTTCAGCTTTTAATGTCTTTTTATGCAGCTCGAGAGAACCAGCGATGGCAGGCGGGCAATCTCAATCTTCTTTTCAAACGACCATTCGCAGCATGCTTTGCTTGGGCGCAACTTCTCCACCAAGGGCATCAAGCAATTCCGCATTGTCGCTTCTCCACATTCTGCAATTTCTGGCATTTCGGCTTTCTTTCTGCATTCTGTTATTTCTGGCATTTCCGCATTCTGCAATTTCTGACAGGCATTTCTGCAATTTGTGGCATTTCCGCAACTTCTCCTCTTTCGATGGCCATCGAAATTTTGATTGGCCGTCTTTTCATTGCGTTTACATTGATGTTTAGGGTTTTATTTCGTTTCGTGCTTTCTACAGGAATCGGATCAAGGTGTATGTGATGTGGAGTATGTAATGTTTTTATTGTTTCGTTTTATAGATATTAACGTCTAAATTCTTTGAAATGTTTTTATTGTTTCGTTTTATTGTTTCGTTTTATAGATATTAACGTCTAAATTCAGTTACAATCATGGCACATATTTGTGGGCAGGTTGCAGCTGGACGATCATCAATCATTACCAGAACTCCCCCAGAGAAACATGCAAAATGCACGCCTAGGATAAGGGTATCTAATCTCACCATTGGCTTATTTCTTTCAATTTCATGTATTCATTCATTTGCAAACCTGATATACTAAGCCCTGACGTAGCCTGGCCCTTTCTAAATTCATTTACAGATTTCTGGCATTCCCGCTTCTGATATACTAAGCCCTGACCTAGCCTGGAATTTGAGGCATTTCCGCTTCTGCAATTTCTTGTATTTTCGTAACCTCTCCTCTTTCCATGGCCATGGAAATTTGGATTGGCGGTCTTTGCATTTCGTTTACATTGATGTTTATGGTTTTCTTTTGTTTAGTGCTTTCTTGATGGATCGGATCAAGGTTTATGGGATGCGGAGTATGCAATGGTTTTATTGTTTCTTTTGATGCCCCATATTCCCATCAGAGATAGAAACATATGCATTTATTCAACAGCAGCAGCAAAGTCTGCTCTGCTTTGTCATATGAGAAAAGATTTGATTCTCTGCTCTTCTCCGCCATATGTAAATGCTGTCGAGTAATGCTTATGGTTTATATTGATGCGTATGGTTTTCTTTAGTTTTGTGCTTTCTAGATGGATCGGATCAATAGTTTTATTGTTTCGTTTGATGCCCCATGTTCCATTAGAGATAGAAACCTATGCATTCATTCATTTAACAACAGCAGCATTGTCTGTTCATCATAGATAGAAACCTATGCATTCATTCAGTAGCAGCAGCACTGTCTGCTCTACTCTGCCATATGAGAGAACATCTGATTGCTCTGCTCTGCGCTGCCATATGTAAATGCTATCAAGTAATGCAATATTTTTAATTCATTTTTTTAAAGATTGTCTTCAAAGAATGCAATATGTTAATTCATTGCCAGTTGGAGAATGCAATATTTTCTGTTTATGGGTATAGGTCTATATGTAAATCATTTTTTCTTGAAGAGCATAGGGCTTAATATACTTATCTAGTAGTACTTTTACATTAAAGCAATTTGTGTATTTTTTTTTTCTTCAGTATGTCAAAAGGTTGTATATTTTTTTTATTTTTTGTAAAACATGCAGGAGTGTAGCCCAAAAGCTTGTATTTTTTTTAATTATTTGTAAAGTATTCGCCCCAAAAATTGTATATTTTTGATTGGTATGTAAAGTATGCCAATAGTTTTAATTATTTTTGGGTATTAATTAGTTTAGAGACTACAATAATAATTTGAGTTTTTAATCCTAGAGGAGGAGGGAGGAAGGGAGGGAGGCAGGGGGTAAGGAGGAGGGAGGGA
>LPNX011182710.1:108297-125793 GCA_001517045.1 Pseudotsuga menziesii
CCAATGATATGCGACTTGGCATTTCAGAATTGTGAAATACCATCTGAAATGTTTCCTGGAATTTCAAAGGAAATTGGTATGCATTTCATAGTATTGTAAAGTTTTAGGGCTTGAATCGAGGCCCTCCAAGGAATTTCTTGCAACTTAGGGTTCAACAAAGTAGGAGACCCTACGAAAAATGATTGCCAAGGAGAATGATATATAAAATCAGTCTTGAACTTTAAGATTTTTTTTGAACATGGTCATAGTAGCTAAGAACAAAACTAATACAATTGATCACCCACCATTCTTTAGTCTCTTTTGATGTCAGTGTCTGATACATGCCCTTCAATATAGTTAAGTACAGATGTCAATCAACCACAGAATCAAATGTTGGTTTAAATTTAAACCCTTTTGTGCCAATACTATGTAGTCTATCTTTTCTCCTAGAGAGACTGACATATGACATAATTGAGCTGGCAGTCAACTCATACTTGGACTGAGCTAAATTCCCTTTATCATTGTAAATTATAAATTATTATCATTGTTACAGTCATTCATATATTGTATAATTACCCCTTTATTGGGTATATAACATGCCACCCCTACTCAAAATGCTTTAGCCAGAATGCATGGCTGAAATGACAACCTCCTCAAGCCAATAACATAAATTCTAACTTTGTCCGGAGAACAAATTTACAATAAATAGGGATTTCACCATTCAACTGTTGCATGTGGAAACTGTAATCAATTGCTGTCATTATGAGCATATACACTACTTTCTGTTCATAGAACATGAGAAATTGTGTTTATCATTATTGTTTACTCTTCATGAGGCTTAAAAGTTGAAGCCAAATTTGCCATTCACAGCTACTTGATTTGGCAGCTAAGAAGGTGAATTTTGGTGGCCATAGTATATTCCAAATTTCAAACAAGACAAGGATGAAGACAGTGCAGAAGGGTAAGCACATATTATACCCAAAAAGAGGTAATTATTTTAATATGTATAATATCACTGATAATTAATATTATAATAATAGTTAAGTTGTACATGGGCATGGCCTAACTCATTATGAATAACATATTTTCTCCCTTGACTCGTAACAGTCATCAGGTTGGTCTTGTTTATTATTTGTGTTCTTTGTCTACTACATTCACTACAAAGATGACAATGAAAGTTGAGGATTGTTTACCATTAGCCATGTCAATCGATTCAACATGTTCTTGAAGCTCCTCCAGTAGTCTTGCAAATCCAACTGATCTACATCAACCATTGGCTATTCAATGACAAGTGGGAGATCAATCGACACTTAGTAAAAATTGAATAAATAAATAAATGAATTACCTTCCATTTCCTCAACTGTGACACCCTGAGCCTCCAAAACTTCTTGTGGTGTCTGCATAATAGAAGAGATTTCTTTCATCCGCTTAACCACATCTATTGGCTGTGCTTGCATAGCTTCCATGAACCACTTTCTATCTTCATCACTGCAAGCCAACATTATATACATAAGCTTCTCTTCCTCAACATAGGGTAAATAGAAACATATAGCATTTCTGTGCAGCTTCTTAAGTATCATATATTATACTGAACTACATAAATCCAAGAAAAACTATCATATTTCAGAAGTTTCTTTAATGTTTGTAATAGGCATGGCTTTCAAAAATATAGACTAACAAAGTTTCAAAGCATTTCTCCAATAAACCGCTATATTTTTACATCTATTGAGGATTTTCAAATGACCACAATTCAATATACTTTAATGCATTATAGTTGGAAAACATAAACTAATTATTATCCACACAATTTCATTCATTAATAGCATTTTTATGATTCAAGGTTCCAAACATCCTTAACTTCTTATGTTTTGTATCTATCCAGCAGGTAGTATTCAAAGATCAAAATATTGTGAGTGGTTGCAGTGTTACCCATCCAACTAGGCATGCAAATAGAGTTGGGTTATAATACTGATAAATGTGGAAAGCAAGCTCATTTGAGGCATCAGGCTCGACTATTAGGAGATTATTTTCTACTAGTGGCATCTTCTGGCTTCCATGATATATATATGTTATCTTGTAAGTTCTTTCTACAGATGATATTGATTTTTTTTGTGCTCCTCTATACAGGGCATGCCTATTGGATTGTTCCATTTCAAGAACCAGCTTCTATTCGGTAGTAATAGGATTCTATGCTAACAATACCATGTTTGTACCAAGAAATCCATGTGCAAAACTTGCACCAATATGGGTATTTTCCAATGGGATTTTCCTTGTTGTCATGTTTAAAAAGTAAAGTTTACAGCATTACAATTATGATTGGATATTGTGTAGGATACTGCAAAACATCTTTGGTCAATTATTTCCAGGTGAAAAGGAGTGTTATGTGTTATTCCTTGATGTAATTCAACATTTTGACATCCATATATGGAATTGTAGACAAGAAGAGCATAAAATGTGAATCATGGGTATATAATGTGGTACAAAGTGTTATAAATGTGAATGAGGGAGTCACATAAGAGCATGGAATGGCTAATCTCTTTCAGCAACTGATTGACGTTAGTGGGGTTTATAACTGGGGTATTGTAGAACACAAATTTCTTCAAGAGAGGACACATTTTGGATAGAGCAGACATCTAAAGATACTTCATTACTCACACTTTGTGAGCAGTTAGTTTTTTGTGTATTGAAGGATGGGCAATCAAGCATTTTTCTGAAAATATTGACATCCCTTTTGAGCATGCATGTCGGGGCACTGCGAACAACTACATGTTTTCTTAAAGTACCCCATGAGGTAAATTCAGTAAGTTTCAGAAAATAACTTTGATTTATCATACTGAACAATACTGAGTATAGAGTTTTCTATGGTAAGGGAAACAAAATTATAGAGTTTTCTTCTAATAATTATAAGTCTCTTTGAAGCTATGTACCGTACATGGGATGAGTAGCTAACCTGATACATGGTCCAACCCCAATCATCTTGAACTTGACTCGGTTACAACTGCATTCACAGCATTTGAGTCATCTAACTTTTCAATGCGACCAACCTGCATGGCTGTACCAGGCATCTCATCAGCAACAGGTGCAGCGGAATGAGATTTTCCACCCTCACTTTTATGCCCATTTTGGTCAGTTTCATGAATACCATTTGCCATTCTAACCTTGACAGAAATTGCTGTTCCCATTGTTGAATTTTCCTCACCATTACCAACAGGAGTTGGTTGTTTCAAATTAGTGTTTCCGATGTCAGCTCCAACACTTCCATCACTCTCCCCTATTATACTTGCTGCACTACCTTTTTCAGCAGAGTTCTTCACTTTCATTGCCTCCTCTATGTCCTCTGCACCATGAGGTCGTATTGGGACACCAAGAATAGGCTCCAAGAATGATGTCCAAAGCCTCATCAATTTCTCAATGGATGGAGGAGGGACCTATCATACATTACCTATCATGCAAATCCTCTGCTTCGCCCGGTGGACCTATCATACATTACCTGCACCCATTAGGCATTTTAAGTGTTTTGTGTAAGCATATACTGAAAATATAAAAATAAATTCTCACAATACATCCCTGGAACAAAAAATATTTTCAGCCTACATGTACAAAGCTATAGAAGCAATTAAACATGAGATGATAGACATTTACAATAGAAGATAATTGTCTCCTGATCCTCCTCATGTCCTCATTCGGCCAAGGGTTTTGTGGAGTCCAAAGTTTTTCTATGTAAATGTTTCGTAACATGTTTCTGCAGAAATGCAAATCAATCCTACAAAATGCAAGTTAAACAAGCTAAAAACTTTGCTAAATGTAAAAATAAATCCTATCTACAATAGTTTATTCACCAACCATTTTCTTTGGTTAAAATAGTCTAATAGCGTTGAAATTTAAAATGGGTGGAACACTGCATTTTTCTAAACAACAGAAACAAGTATTTCCAAAAGGGGTAGGTTTTGGCTTGTGAAGTAAGTTCATATTACATAAGTGGCTAGTGTGACCCCCTAAGCCATGGTGAGAACATGGGTGCCTAAAAATCATGGGCTTGTGCTGAAGCACTGAGCTTTTCCAGCTCAAGAACATAATCAATATATGAACTCTATTGCAAATCAATTTTCCAGACTGTTGTCATTTCCAATTGCTTTCAGTATTCTTCAGGAGATGCTTTCACAGTCCCACTCTTACTGGATGTATCATTGTATCCTCTAGTCTCAATGGCCTACTTTTGTGGTCATTCAGTGAACATTAATACAATTATCTTATCACAACATTGGCTATGAAACCATAAGCGAATGCATTTTTATTAACACACACAACACTGCCTCTGAAACCATAGCTGGATGCATTCAAGGGCTAATTCACTATGCACGCATTGCCTAACAGTTTCTGTCATGTTCATTTTCTAATTATAAACAACAAATTTTGAAAATAAGTGATTTCATTAGGCAGAGCAATGACTCTGATGCAATTGGCTTTCACCAAGTCTGCCTAGCCTGGTTTTTTTTAATCCTAGTACATTAGCTCACTCACACACACAGAATTGCTATGAGGAAAATCATGAGCAGCTAGACCATGATAATTGAAAATTCACAAGTGGCCAATGTGGACCTCGAAAAGGCACGATGAGAATGTATATGCCTAATAAGCATAGGTTTATTTTGAGAAATTTGCAAGGCGATTGTCATAATTTCCAATTGAACCAAGAAATTTCATTTACACACACAACAAAGGCTCTGAAACAAACAATAGGTAAATGCATTTCAGGCCTAATTCAATAAGCAAGCATTGCCTAAGAATTTGTGTGGGGATGTTCATCTTCTAACTGTGAACAACATATTTTGAAAATAAATGATTTCATTTATACAGAGAATTGACTCTAATGCCTTAGGAAAATCAATGAAGGACTAATTCACCAAGTCTGCCTAACCTGGTTTTTCTAATCCTAGTATTTTGTCTCCTTCATACGCAAAGAGATTTGTTACGAGAAAAATCATCAGCAGCTAGACCATGATGATTGATAATAACTAGTTCCTGGAAAGACAACACTAGTCTTATTGCCAAGGTAACTCCAGAAGTTACAGCTTACCACCAAACTGCTTAAGAATGAATGAAGCAATTTTTAGGCATTCTGTACATAACAAAATGGTGCAAGAAGAGATGGTCAATCAAGAGAAGTTGCCTTTCATATTTTTGCTTGAGTCACGTACTATTCCAAACAGTTCACCTAATTTTGAGGGAGAATACTAATGCAGATCAAGATTCCTTTCTTGTTTTTGTGGAGTTGCATATCATATCTATTTTTAATGACCAAGTTTCTATTGCTTGTCCTATCAAATGGCAATAACAACCAAAAGAAATTAGTGATCACTATATAGCTAACAAATGAAGTTAATTTATCACAATAAGTTACAATTGAAGAATCGAGGGAAGTACCTAGAGTGTGTCTTAGCTATCTGATGTCGTATAGCAACTACAATAGCACAAAGGTTACCACAGACTTGCATAGACCCAAGAAGACCTTAGGATAACGTAGATGCATACTATTTTGTTTTCTCACATGTAATATCATATAGTATATGTGTCCATGTAAATACTCTTAACTTCAAGTTTTCAAATGCAATTGACTACATGCTTTAATTAGGCCATAAAAACTAATTGGACGAAAAGGTTATTTATTACATTACATGCATAGGCAAGCTGCAATTAATAGCTTAATTCTCAATGTTTTTCAAGCATTTAATATCAAGATTTTGGAAACAAGATTCATAGCTACGCTAAAGCTTGCAACTATAGACCAAAGTTCCAAGGGCATCAATATACAGGCCCTATGACAAATGGCGAATGGATTTAGGTAATAATCATGATGAAAAACATTGAAATTCTAAAAGAGTTGTAGACATCTCTATATTGTTTAGAGATCAAGGTAGATATGTATACATCTCTATAGTAAAATCATGATTATTCTCTATGATATAGACTCTAATTGAATCTTCATGCAGTGAGTAAAACAACTCTTGAAAGTGATTAAAAGCTACCCAAATTTGACAGTAATATTTATCTACAGAATTCATCTTTCAATTAGATATCAATATGATATTGGTAACCAAAAAATAACCTTTTCTACCAACGAATAAAGGTTCATTTGCAATTTTGATTTATAGTCTACTGAATAAAAAGTATATTGCACTGACTCCATGAAGATAAAACATTAACCCAACTATTTCACTGAAAGTACTGGTAAATGCCTCGTAGTCAGCCCTAAGCATCAATTTTACTTTTAGCTTCTGAATCAGCAGGATCCAGTTCCAGTAATACAGAAAAGTTTTAAAGTTGTGTGAGATAAGCATACGGAGCAGTTGGTACTGTTGCTTAATTGGAAAATTTACTTAGATTGATGCTCACCAAAGAAGTCTTTGAAAATTGAACACAATTTTTGAAATACAAAAGGAAACATTATTTTATCCTCCCATGTTTTTCATATATTTTGTTCAGCACCTCTTTCAAGACATCCCATCCAAGATGGAGCTCTTGGATAGCATTATCAAGCCCACAGTTTTGCACAGCTCCAAAGTTTGGCAACCAAGTTTACTAGAGGACTGGGCCAAGACAGAGAGGGTTCAGGTTCTCTTGCTACGCCGCATCATCCAGTGGAAAAACACTATTCCCCAACACAGTGTCCAGAGAACCTGAACCCTTTCCAGATTGAGGTCAATTTTGCATTGGTTCACTATGTCTCCAGGTCCAAGAGTTCACTGATTTTATTCCTAGTAGAGATCAGTACTCTTACCTTCCATACTGCTCCTTGGAGGCCATTGTCATTGCCTCAACCGGTTCCTCCCAATGAGGCCATTGTTGGTTTGTTGAGGGTTTGCACCTATTATAGTCGTGTTTTTTAAACTAGCCAAATCAGAACTAGCACCAACCAATTCAACCAGTCGGACCACCTAAGCCTCTGAACCGGCCCTTGAACCAACTCAAGCGCCGGTTCTGTACCGAACCTATCCACGCATGGCCACACAAGTTTTTGAAACAAAAAATGAAATTTATATTATATTAAAACCTGATTATACCCATTCTGCCCCTAAACACATAAATGCAGTACCGATAGTATTAATAAACAACAGTGAGGGTTTTCTCTCTCAGGAATTTCATCAAACATATGGTGTGCAAACTATAAAGCCTACACAGTGTTTTCCAGCCATACCTTAAAGGGAGAATGATCCAGCATCCTTAGACGAATCGTCTTCTTCCTTGGATTTTCTACGCCCTGTTCCCATTATCATAACAACAAAACCACCCAAGTAATAATCATAATCAACGCAGACAACTGTTGAGGTTTCAAACAAAGGCTACCCACATTCCTCACCTCAAAATACTTCACTGTTCACGATATTCTCCTCTTTCTCCTTCGCCATCATCACAGCCAGATCCACTGTCATCGAGTACTGCAATACAATACAATGCCATCAACGGTCAAGCCCTCAAATCAATGAAAAAGCTATACCAATACTCAAAAAACGCAGGAACCCATGAATCCCCAAATCTAATTCTGTCTACCATATATTATACTGTGAACTCCATCATTTCTGTAAGCATTTTGTTATGGTATAGCTTACCGATATTTGTTTTGAGTCAAACTGTAATGATAGTATGAAATTCTGCTATGCGTTCCCAGGTGCGACAAATGTGCAATCCCAGAGGCCCGGATTATTATTCATTCTATATGGTTTTATTTGTTTTTGTAGGGAGATCATGTGATCCTAGACACCTAACGTGCCGTCGCTTAAGCGATGGTTATGCGACGGTTATGAAAATAGCCGTCGCATAACCGACGCTTGTGGCACATTTACAAAAAAAAAAGTATCCTTGTGATTTTTGGTAAGTTTAAAAAGAGAAATCCACGCGTCGTCGGATTTTTCCGTCGGATTTTGGATCAAAATGTAGTAGTGCGTACAATCTGTTGGTCATATTTTGGTGAGAAAGAAAACATGCTCAAATGCTCCTTCTATGACATGGATAATTAATTGTTCCTTGTCATTGTCAAGATAATTATCATGGATTGGTTGATTTTTAATAGTGTTTGGAACATCAGTTGCATCATAACCAAAACTACTAGAAACATTTGGATCAATGAAAAATGTATCCACAATTTTGCCATAATGGAGAATTTCTTCATGCTGATGATCATAAAAATCTTTAAAAGTGCTCCTATTCCAAGAAGAAATTTGGAACCCTTTTTGAACCAACAAACTTTCATATTCTTTTACAAGTTCTTCTAGAAGCTTTTGTTATAAACAACTAAATATATCTTATCCATAAAAAATGTTATAAGAATTCAAATAAGAGGACATAACTTAAGGAAATATCTCATCCCATTCATCTTTAGATATAATACTTGATAATTTCTTTAAACCTTGAAGAAAAATAGAGTCTGGCACAAACTTTGTCATCTTATTTGATAAAGAAACTAGATCAACAACTAAACTTTCCATTCATATTTAGAGGAATAAAAAAAGCGAGATTGTGAGTAGATTCTCCCTTCGCAAAGTCACCCAATGAAAAATCGCAGTCCAAACTATGTAAACACTCCTTGTTCACCATGAAAGAATGGATCCATTCTTTGTTGTATATCCCAGGGAAGTATGTCTTCATTCCTTCTCTCCCCAGCAACGATGTTGGAAGATATTTGCACTGGAGTCTCCTCAAGGACTGCTACAAGAGCTTGATCAACACATCTTAAAAGATGATTTGATTGTTTAATTGAGGTAGTGGTTCAAGTAGGCTGAACAAGAAAGGAAATGGGGAAAGATCATTTGGCATGGATTCCCTTTATAGACATTATATAAATAAAAGGCGAGCAAGATTAATATTAGATAAAAGTAATGGGAATAATGAAATATTAAAGAAAAGAAACCAACATGAAGAAGATAGACAATGAAGAACGAAGAGACTTACAATCTAATATCAAGCTCTAAGAAGGAACTCAAACTCTCAAGACTTGCGACACACTGCTGACAGAGTTGACACATTTCATTATAGAATACTTTTGTCTGAAATCGAACCGCAATGCAAGGAAATGGGAAATTCAGGCATATTATGACGGAGAATGTGCAGGTGTCTATCAAGACACCTCTGACACCGTCATGTATTTGACGATAGGAAGAATGTGTGTCCTTTATCCAACATGTGTCAGCCTGTATAGACATTTCCTTGATCGACTAGGAGCTCCAAATGCTATTGAAAACCTGGGAGGACCTGCTCACAACTCTTTAAAACCAACTAAAGAGACGTGATGCTACCAAATAGAACCATGCTGCCATGACCTGAATATTGATTGACACAAAGAAATATCTCGATGTCAACAATTTGGTATCCTAACCATTAAGCTCAATGTTGAAATTTTACAATTGTTTCTTGTTCCCTTGGTTCACCACACTATTCACCCTACATCTTTTCATTTACTTGAAAATAAGTTTACTTAAAAAACCTATTTATATGATGGGTGAGTGAGAAAAGAAAACCCTAAACATCAATATAAACGAAAGAAAGTCCTAAACATCAATATAAATGAAATGAAAAGACGACCAATCAAATTTTCCATGGCCATGGAAAGAGGAGATGTTGCGGGAATGCCAGAAATTGCAGAAGTGGAAATGCTAGTAATTGCCAAAAATGGAAATGCCAATGGAGAATGCCAGAAGCAGAGATGGTAGAAACAAAAATGCGTAAATGCTTGACGCTCTTGCTGCAAATGGTCGTTTTAAAAGAAATTGTGAAAATCATGCTGCGAATGGTTGTTTTAAAAGAAGATTGTGATTTCCCTATGGAGTCCCAATTCAATCCTTAAACGCATGAAAATATTAAAGAGAAAGCAACATAAACTAATTGAATTTAAATTCTATAAAAGATTAAAAAATGAAACAACATAAAGACAAATAGAAACAAATTTATACTATTTTTTGTCAAATTGTGGTTTTTCTATGTCGTGTTAATGGAAACATTGTGTCAAATTATGCTTTTCCCAGGTGGTGTCAATGGAAACATTTTGGAATCTCTATTTATTGAAATATAGATTATATATTATGTTTTAATTTATCTAAATTTAGATTATACATTTTGTTAAAATACAACTTTTTTGTAAGTGTAAAAAGAAATATTGTAGAGTCTCTTTACATAAAGTAATTCAATTTAAAGTGTACAAAAACTTAAAAAGAAAACAACATAAAGCAACTCCTACACAATACATGGAAATGAACTTATAAAAATATATATTATATATTTGTCAAAATACATCGTAATGGAGAGGGGAAAAATAAGTGAGACTTTCAATTTAGAAAAATAAATACATAATGAGACTTATCACGCTAATATTTGGTAGTGACAAGATTTGACAAACTTTGAGCAACGATTTGAGGCTTGGAAAAAATTTAGCGAAATTGACACAAACCTAACGAAAGGTCAACAAAATTGATGGAATTACTTTGGATTTGATGAGAAGATGACCAAACCCTAGACAATTATCGAAGCCAATGCAACATTAGAATCTAGGATGTCAAGATTCAAGTAACAGGTCCATTACAAATATACAACTTTTACTTCCAGAATTTCCCATGGTGAACACTTTTGGAAAATCCATCGATTTTGTTGCTTTACGCTGAAAATTTTGATGAGGCAGAATCTGGTACCAACGTCTGGCTATGGTTGGGGATGGAGTCCTCCCTGCGAGGCTACAAGAACCTACAAACCAAGTGCCTTTCTTCTCCATTTGTGCAACCTCTCTCCATGCAACTCATTTTGACCATATGAGGAATGTTAGCAATCAATTTATATGGAAGAAAGGACTACTCTTAGCTACATGAGATTTGGTTTCCGACAATAAGTGTTGAACAAGGGGGGATGCATCTAACTAGGAAGAAATGAAACATTGTCAATCAATTTGAACATGTATGCCAAGAAATGTGCGGAGAACCCAAATTCAAAATCCCTTGAATCTCACATGGAAGCATTTTTATTGGATGCGTTCTGCGCCATAAGTTCCTTCACATATATGGGTGATATCTAGAATCCTTCTATTCCACCTCTTTTGATTCACTATCATGAGTTGTGAAGACTCAAGTATTCAGAGCATTATGAATATATCCATGTAGTTTTCTTAGCTCCTCTTTGTGAGCTTTTCTTTGAGAATCTTTGCTCGATATTCTTTGAGAAAGCCCTGGATGTGCTAAAACAAATCAAAGACTAGTAACTAAAACATGTCCAAGATTAGATCTTGTATATGGGAAAACTTCAGCTCCTCATATCTTCCCTAATCACATTATGGATATATTAGTTATAATGGAGGTAGCTTATCATATGGTCAATTTTGGAGATAATTACAAATTAAAAGAGTACATCACTATTACGGTGTATTCTATAAAATCTTTTTTGTCAATATTGGTAGAAGCCAACAAATATAACTTCCACAAATTAAATTTTAGTGCTTGTCAAGACTACAATCTAAAGAAGAAGATTATTGATTTAAAATAAAGCTACGTGGAGTCCCCATAGGGACGGGATGACAAACCTGATTTGCTTGCGCATTCCAATTTGACCACCCTCGGCTCGAGCTTATCAACCTTCACCTCCAAATTTGCTAGAAACTTGATATTTGTAGATTCATACTTTCTGATAGTGCGTTTGAATTCCTTTCTCAGGAACGCCATGTTCCTTCCACATTTTCCACCCTTCTGCCTCCTTCAGAATCAATTACGTCCACCGTGCCTTTGAGCTTCTCCACTTCCTCTCTAACATCATAATCAACCAGAGCTGGCATGGATGATCCCAACGATTTGGAGGAAGCCACAACTACTACCATACTTCTAATCTCCTTTAGCGCCACCACTCGCATCTTCTTCCCACAACTTGCTCTAAAAACAATCTCAGTTTGCATGTAAACCAGCCAGACCACAATTCCTCTTCCCTTCATCTTACTAGTGATTATATCCCTGCTCCTCACACACGAAAAAACTAGAACAATAGGGATAATCATACAGTTCATTAAATCACTCATCAACTTTCCCAACTCACAGTGGATCGATGAGGCGACTTACCTCCTGTTTGCGTGCACGATTTGCACCCTCGTACCTGCATTTAAATGCTCCTTGCTCTACCATGATCTCCCATGCAATGGCACGTGAACAGGACAAATCTGAACTTGTCTTGACCTCCCAAATGACGACACCTATCCTTCTCATGTGTCATTCTCATGACCACATTGCTTTACTTCATCCCCTGTCCTATGGAAGAGGGAAAAACTCACGGGACTTGTTGATCAAGAGGGAGCCTATGCTTAGCATGGAGTCTAAGTTTGTCACTAAGTCCACCTCCTTGTTGTGTATTCTAAGCACATGAAAGAAATCGACTTTGTGGAAAGAGCACACTAAGGACTGGATCTTGGTTAAAAGTTGTTTGAGGTGTAGATGATTTTGAAGAGTTCCTTCAACAATTGCTTGGATAACTATCCTCGAATCTCCCAGTACTGTGAGACTTGTAATTCCCTTCTTCTTGGCAATCACAAGTCCTTGCCAAAGGGCTAAGGCTTTGGCTATGTTGTTTGTTTCTATGCTAAGCCCCCAAGAGAAGGTAGTTTCAATTATGCCGTCTGAGGTGAAGAAAACCCTGCCCCCTTACAGCTCTAGATTAAATAATGTTATTTATTACTTAATGTTACTAAACTAAATTTATTTATTTTTTGTACTGGGGGAATCGGTAACTGAGCGGCTCTGGTACTTGCATGATATGGGGTCCATTCCTGTCGGCTGCCACTATAACCCCAGGTGTGTCCACACAGCCCGCAAGCATGGGGCACAGATAAGTAGGGGTGATATTTGAACTTGAGACCTCCTTTACAACATTCCTTCATTTACACGGCACTTGCCAGTCAGTCTACACCCCTGTGGGCCACTAAATTAAATTAATTATGTAATGTTATTAAATTTATATAGTACTAATGTTATTAAATTTAAATATTATTTACATAATTTAATTTAATTTAAAGAATGATTAAATTATGTATTTGCATATATTAAATTAAAAAACAAATCAAATAAAATTTGAAAAAGAACATTATGAATAAATAATATACCATAATACCCATTTCATATTATTTTTATTAAAAGATATTTGTGATATAATTTGGAATTTGAAAGCCGTGACAAAACTTTGTGATACAAAATTATTTGGGAAAGTCGTTATTGTTAATCCCTGAAATCTACTCGAAGTAGTATTAGTCACAATATTTGAATATAATATGGAGAGGGGTGTTGATTTCCCGATGTACTGAAACCTCCCTTTTTCCTTGGAAGCAATACTGTAATTGGGTGGTTGGGCACATTTCTTGCCACCCACCCAATTTTCAATGGCAAGCAATCCACAACAATGCTAATATTCGCAGTTGTTTGTGACTTCCACCACCATGAAATCTGTTCACAACATACATGAATCTAATCCCAGGTCATTTACGAAACATGATGCTTGTTCGTTTGGCCCTAAAAGTCGAATTGCAATCAAATGCCACAAAATTCATATTCGAACACAGTACATTAGGCATTGTTCGACCTAATATTCGAACACAGTAGAATAGATGTTGACCTAATACAGAAAAAAATCTATATCCTAGTACTTTGTTTCATAGCTGAGGAGAAACAAAAATAACTAAAACTCGAATATGAATTTCATTGATCTAAATCTTACCCTTGTGGAGTTGAGAAGTTAATGACGGAGCAGTGAATTCTATTTGTGGGCTTACAATTGAAGCTGAAGATGACTGCGTTTTTTCAAATTGAAGCTGAAGTTGAAGCTAACAGTGTTTTGGTGCTCCACGGTCTTGTAGATTTCATTGCACCCACAAATATTATTGATATATTTACTATATAGATCCATATTAATAGCAGTCCTTAATGTTTTTTATTAGGAATAATAGATGAAAGGTTAAGAGTGATCAAAACTGATCGAAAGCCCAGGAAACTTGTACTTTGAGCCCACGAAAAGTCTCTTCCTTGAGATTATGTGCATTGATTGAACACAAAATCAATGCTTTCGCTTGTCAAACAGGTTTTTTCAGGTGAAACAGGAAGCTCAACTTATTGTGTTGCAATTGAAGAGTTCATGTTTTCATAATAATATCAATGCATCAACCTAGAGGAGATATCCTCTTCATGTTGTGATATACATTGCCCGACCTTTCACACATGAAACAAACACAAAGAGAATCACCTGAAGCACCTATGATCGAGCTAGAGGAAACCTCACATAACACGACACTACATAACAGAGCGTTGATAGAGCAACATCAAGTAAAAATTATCCATGTACAAATCCTTCGCACCTATTTTAAAGAAAACAACAAGAAGATATTATGTTATTATATTATAAATATTTGATAACCAAATCCAAAATATTCCAAATCAAATAGTGGAAAGTACAATAATTTCCCACAAAAGTAGATTCATAGCATTGCTTGATAAAAGAATAGATAAGCTTCTCAACAATAAATAGATAAATTGATTACCGAGCAAGACTTATTCGCACACGATTTTCACAAAATAGAGAATTTGATTACTCTCAAAGAATTTTTAGCATGAGATTTTAATAAAATAGATCATTGGATCATAATATTTTAATAAAAAATATTGACGGTAGAGTATGAATGTTTAAGCAGATAACAGAGAGTGCAGCGTGTGAAAACAAGGGAGCACGTGGTGGGCGATGATGAAGGAATTTGTGCATAGAGAGGCCGAGAGAGAGCACGGGAAGAACATAGGGAGAGCAGCAATGGGGAGTGGTGGGAGTAGGTGACTATGTGGGGAAACGCATGTTGGATGGTGGAGGAAAGATCATGTAGGAGGTCGGGAGGAGAGGAGTGATGTGGGTGGAAGGAGTGAGTGTAGCAATGGGGGATGAAGGAGTCTCAGGTTGGGCAGAAGGATGGATGGAAGGATAGGTGGGATGATCCGAGGGAATGCGCAAGTTGGACAGGTGGAGGAAAAGAAGAATGGGAAGGGACGAGGATTGGGATCATAGCAGCAAGCGAGAAGGTGGTAAGGCTTGAGTAGAGCAGTGTAGTGGATGGCAGGCAGAGAGGAGCAAGTAGCATGTGGAGGGATGGATGCATACTGTAATGGTGCGTAGGTTGTGGGTGTATGGGCAGTGTGAAGTAAGTGAAGAGAGATGGAATGGGGTATTACAAGGTGGAATGAACTTGGGAATGCAAGAGGGAGGAACACAAGCCTGGTGAGGGTGTGGGAGCAACGTGGAAGAAAAAATGGTGTGCACGAGGTGGGGTCGAGGTGCAGTGAGAGAATCGGAAGATGGATCATTTGATGAGAATGAGGGGGTAGGAAATGGGATGCAATGATTGGAGGGCGTGTAAGAGAATAAGAGGCCGATAGGAATGAGTGCAAGCTTCACTATGAGTGAAAGCTTGAAGCTCTCATACTACTTGTAAGAGTAAAACCTTACATGTTAGATATTAAAACTTAAAACTTCAAAATGTTAAATACTAATACAATTTATACATTTTCTTTAAAAAAAAAGATAATATATACATTTAAAAATGTATATCTCTAAAATTTATATATTTAAACATTATTAATAAAATATATAACTATATTACCAATATGGTAAATAAACAAAACAAAATTGGAATAAATAGAGATGTATGAAATATACATTTTGTTTTGAAAAAATATAATATATACATTTAAAAAAAATATATATCTCTAATATTTATATATTTAAACATTACGAATAAAACATATAACTATATTACCAATATAGTCAATAAAAAAAAATGGAATGGATATAGATGTATGACATATGAAGTTGTATTTTTATCTTTAAGTTTGTAAGATTAAAAACTCAAATTATTATTGCAGTCTTTAAAATAATTAATAACCCAAAATAAAACTTTTTACATACTTTACAAACCATTAAAAAATATACAATTTATTTTTTGGCATACTTTACAAATAATTTAAAAAATATATACTATATAAAAAAAATATACAACTTTTTGACATCCTTGAAAATAATAATAATAAATATACTAAAAAATCATTAACATATATAACTATACCCATGAACATAAAATATTTCATTCTCCAACTAACTTCCATTTCCATTAATGTGAGAAACACTTATCTTTGACATCCTTTGGTATCAAAATTCCAGTATCACTATTCATGAAACCTAGATTTTACTTAAACAAGCATTCATGAAACTAAGTTTTCAGTGAAACAAACATTCATGAAACTATGTTTTCACTGAAACAAACATCTCTTACTCTTATTGAATAAATGTTTTAAAATTGAAAATATCAAGTTCTGTGGCATCCTTGTATATAAAACTCCATATAGCAATTGGTGAAATTGAGATTTTACTGAAACAAACATCTCTTATTAAACAAAGAATCTCAAACGACAGATATAAATTTGTTTATGGCTGTGGCTATGTCCGTGGCCATGCTAGGTAGGTACTCTCGGAGTTTATTTCTTGTTGCCGGATAAAATATATGTATAAATACAAAAATAATAGATTACAAGTTGTCTATATTAACCTAGACTAACCAACATAGCCTGCAGCAACCTAATTAAAATATAGCAATATACTAGCTAAACCTGTTCAATATGTCTTGTACTAGTCCAATAACTATATAATTCGAATTTCCTTTTGATTCATATGTTGATTATGGAGCTGGTTTAATCAGAGTCCCAAATACAAAGTTCAAACAACATATACAACTTATCAAAAAAATGGGTACATACCACTTCTTACTCCATTTCATTCAAGATTTTGATCAAGGTAAGGAATTTATCCGGAGAGAGTTCACTTGCCAAATTCAATTTGAGATTAAGGTGCCTTTCTTGCGAATTCCAGTTGTTTTGTTTCGTGAGCTACTAATCATGGTTCATGTTTCACAACTTGACATTTTCAAGATTACCAAACTTTGACATTCTCAACAATACAAATAAATCTCCGGAGCTTTTTTGAGGATGCCGGCTAGAATTCCATCCATACACCTAGTAATATTCTTTTCCATAGCACTTAACATTTTCCAATTCCACTTTCATCTTCACTTTTAGTTTCTATTAAGAAGCTGAAAGACAGTAACGACTTGATCTCTAAATTTCCTTGGGCAGTCTTAACTTGATGAGAGATGATTGAAGTTCATGCACTTAAGGTTGTATAACTGATTGTTGATTGCCTACTATTATTCAGGTTAACAACTTGACATTAATTTTAGTGCACATAGAGACCAGTAAATGCGTTGAGGTTTCATTTTAACTTTGATGAATCATATGTTAGGGTAAAAATAGATCATTACATTAGATAATTTGAAAAAGTAGATTTTGTAAAAGACGACTATCATGGGCTAGATGTTTATTATTTTGTCCATGGTGTTGAAGATGAAACTGAGGATGGTGAATATCCCTTTCATTTCACCAAATTCTTTGGGTTCTAAGCAGGCTACCAACTGGAACATATCTT
>LPNX011182710.1:125848-149274 GCA_001517045.1 Pseudotsuga menziesii
GTTCTAATTTCTTTTCTTCAACTAATGCAATATAGTTTATGTAGAAAATATATTACATTTGTTGGGCTATCGACAGGTTTTGTAATCTATTCTCTAATTGGACATACTCACAGAAAGAGTCAGTCTTGATAATAATAAGTATCACAACAATCTGAGGGTATCAACAGTTTTGCATGCTGAAGAGGCTAAAATCTATGAGAAACAAGTCAATAATGAAATAAAGGTAGTTAGGGAAATGGGCATGGATTGGAACTCCAATGACTTTGAGGTTCTTTGTGATGGGAGGTGATTGTGCGAATGAGTGTATTTACAAAAAATACGACAGAGGATATGGCCTTCTTACCTGTAATGTTTTTGTATGAACCATGACAAATCAAGCATGACAGACATCATACCCGGACAAACATGCTAGGTGAATACACTACTTGGCATCCACTGCTAAGGGGAAAATTATGATTAGTTGCGTTTGTGTTTAAGGCTATCATTTGATGTTAGATTTAGTTCATAATTCATTACGTTCGTGCTTATCAATTGGTTACAGGTTGAATTTTCGCTTTCATTTGAATAACCTTAGAGGATCTAAATGAACGAAAGTTCTTATAGGTAGAACTAGGGTCTTTTCATTTATGGCTATTGGATAACCACTGATATTGGATAGACACTGATAGTATACGATAATAATAAATATATAAAAAATTTATAGACTGCTCCAATTTCTGACTCTGACTCATGGCATGGCTTGGATATTCCTTTATGTGAGAGTTTTTACTATGGTCCATCAGACAACACCTCATAGAGTCATATACCTTCCAAACATTTAAAACTCTGGAATGTTAAAAAAAAACATTCTTACAACAAGAAACACACTCTCAGATATTATAGGGAGGTTAATATATGGGTGTGGCGGTGGCCATAATGGATAGTGGTGTGACTCTGGCCATGGTCGTGCTCAGATATTATAGGTAGGTAGATAAATGGCTGTGGCAGTGGCCATAATGGATAGTGGTGTGGCTGTGGCCGTGGTCGGTATGTAGGCAGAGGTAGGTAGATAGACTATATTTCTGAAACGTCTACCAAAACACTGCAATACAACCTTCTCCTCTATGTCATATACAATCTACTGAGTGCACATACTCACGACTCGGATTAGATAGAGGAGCACGAGAAAAATGTTTTGAAATCTTGTAATAGTTTTATGTAGTATATGTATATATGCAAGGGCTGGAAAAAGGAACAAGCTATTATTTTTGCATGTCTTATAATGTAATGTTCTGGTGGTTTCTATGATTCAACCAAAAAAAATAGTAATAATAACTGAATCCTATCATGTCTCATAATACTCATCAACTTAGATAATATCATCAACTTAAGTAATAGCAACCTCACAGCATAGATGAATATTCAATATTTGACAAAATATCTGGGAATTCCAACACTCATTTCCAAGCAACGCCTGCACTTTCAGCCATCACAGCATATACTTGCACTTCCAGGAATCACAAGGCATTAAACTTTCCTGCACCATTAGCAAAATATCTTGCAACAGCTCCCAAAAGCAAGTTTACATGATTTGACCAAAATTGGCTAAAATCTGCATATGGCATAGCTGTCATTATTAAAACCTGCAAATCAGGTTTGTTAATTTTAGTTGCCATCTACAGCGAAATTCAACTGACAGCAAAAGGTACTAGAAGACATCAACTCTAAAGCTTGCAGGCTCGTTAATTTTCGTTGTCATCTAGAGAGATGACAGAAAATCAAAGGCCAGCAAAAGGTACATCTTTGGAGGTTATAAAGAGTGCACATCACTGCATGGAAGAAGCCATGGATGAGATTACACTTATATGTATTATGGCTGCAGAGGCTCACCTTTTCATATGGTTTATGTTTTAGAAGGATTAGACTGTTTTCCATGTCAAGTTTAAATTATTAACACACAGATCAATCCCAAGAGTACTCTCATTTTGATAACCATCGACCCTGACAAAGATCCAAGGAAATATGGTACTCTGCCCCTGCTTCCCACTTACAATATTAAGTCCATATTTCCCCTAAATTCTTGAGTCCTTAGGGCTGGTTAAAGTGTAAATTGGGGATTAACAAAGAATCAGAAAAAGTTGGAACAAAACGCCAAGAAAGCAAGAAGAGGTGTTGTAAACTATGATGCATTAAAAAAAAATGAACCTACACTTAAACCCAAAGAAAATGTACCTTTTGCGGAGAGCACATATCAGATGGAAAATCTCAAAAAATCCTATCAAAAGTTACAAAGTATGAAAATATCACTCTGTAATAGTGACTGTTAGTCTTAGTGAGACTAGACCCACCTGCACATTTCAAAAATTTAGATCGTCAAAATCTATAAAAAAGAATCCACATTTCATTCTAATTATTATATTAACTGATGTTTTCATTCCGTAGGAAGACGGCCAATCAAAACGGAAATGCCAAAAGGAGAAATGCCAATGGAGAATGCCAGAAACGGAAATGCCAATGGAGAATGCCAGTAATGGCCAGAAACGGAAATGCCAATGGAGAATGCCAATCAAAACGGAAATGCCAGAAACGGAAATGCCAATGGAGGATGCCAGTAATTGCCAGAAACGGAAATGCTTGACGCTCTTGCATGTAGTAGATACAATAAACTGGAGAAGCATGCTGCGAATGATCGTTTTAAAAGAAATTGTGAAAAGCATGCTGCGAAAGCTTAGAGCATGCAATGGAGAAATTACGAAGCTTAAAGCAAGAAAAGCTTACAGAGAAAGTTTAAAGCATGCAATGGAGAAATTACAAAGTTACGCTACAATACAATTGAGAAGCATAAGCATGCCATTATGCAATTGTATTGAGAAGCATGAGAAGCAATTGTACATTTTCTTTGTTCTACTGAGTTCATGGATTGGAGTCTTAAGGTTATTTTTTTACAATTGAGAAGCATGTAATTGTATTGAGAAGTTAAGCTACAATACAATGGAGAAGCATGTTGGCAATGGAGAAATTGTGAAAAGCATGCCAAGAAAAAGCTTAAAGAGAAAGAAAAAAAGCTTATAGAGAAAGCTTAAAGAGAAAGAGAAAGGAAATCATCATAAAGAAAAATAGAAACAAATTTATACTATCTTTTTTTTGTCAAAATGTGCTTTTTCTAAGTAGTGTTAATGGAAACACTGTGTTAAATTGTGCTTTTTCCAAGTGGTTTCAATGGAAACATTTTGGAATCTCTATTTATTTATTGAAATATGGATTATATATTTTGTTTTAATTTATCTAAATTAGATTATACATTTTGTTAAAACACAAATTTTTTAAAGTGTAAAAAGAAACATTGTAGAATCTCTTTACATAAAGTAATTCAATTTAAAGTACACAAAAACTGAAAAAGGAAACAACATAAAGCAACTGGGCAATAAAAATGGAAACAAACCTATAAAAATATATATTATATATTTGTCAAAATACATCATAATGGAAGTGCTTTTTCCAGGTGGTGCTAATGGAAATATTTTGGAATCTCTATTTATTGAAATATAGATTTATTGAAATTTAGATTATACTTTTTGTTAGTCAAATTGTGTTTTTCCCAAGGGAAAAAGGAAGCGTTGTGGAATCTCTCTATATAAATGGTGTCCACTAATCTTCTTTTCTGGATTTTTCCTTTCAAATATCAACTAACACCCATAATTGTTAATCTAGTTCCGGTTCCTTCCTGTGATTAATATGTCAACATCCCCTGTGTGCTTTCGACTCTACAAAAAAAACCCCAACTGGAAAACCCCAACTGTGATTAATATTTTGACATATATTTACCCTAGAAAACCCCAAATCGAAAAAATAGCAACAAAATTTTGATTTTATTAACTATAAAATCCTAGGCTCTCTTCTTGGGATAATGGCCCATTGAGGAAAACTTATAATGACAAAATGATAGCTTTCAAACCACAAGATCATCCATTCAATCTTTCTATTTGCTAACCTTAGTTGCCCCATGCTAGTTTCCTCTAATGGTTGAAAGTTCTTCTTTAACCACTGAATGAGATCCCACTCACTTTGCGTGTAAACTCTTTTCACCAAGATTTCCTTTAATAACATTACAGTATGCAAATACCTCAGGCCAATTCCATGGGATACTGAATACCATGGGCGCTCTAGACCATTTACATAAAGTAATTACAAAAATACATTCACATTAATACTTCACTTTAAGAAATTGGATCTCCTATGTCTGAGAGTCATTAAATGACACCTTCCACCATAGACTGTTAATGTGGAAGTACCGTATTTGATGCTACAAAAATCACGGGGGCTTCACTTGTTGACCAATATCCTATCACGTTAGTTCATATTGTGGGTTTTAAAATTATAAAAAATCGAACCAATATATTGCAGGTATTGGGGGGATGAGGGGTTTAAGGTGGGGGTGGGTAGGGTGCTTTATAAGGATTGAGGTATAAAAAGGGGTGGGGAGGAGGTTTTAAGTATTGGGAGGGGGTTTCATCAAAAATATTTTGGGTCAATATTTCTCGAAATTAAGGGTATTCTTTAATATCCCACGATCGCATGTGTTATGTGAGAGGTTCACTAAGTGAAGTCCCCGTGACAAAAATCAACACAAAAACCCTATATCTCGTACCTATCTACACTCATGGTGCAGAAATTAGGTTCTCAAAAGACTGATTTCAAAAAAACTGATTGCCCTAGTTTCCTCTGTGTTGGTACCTAGAATGTTATCGATCCGTTTAATGGGTTCAATCCTATAAAAAGAATAATTACAAGCTTACTTTACGCCAGAGTGTCGAGATATTTCCATAATTCCATTAAAAGGATGACTATAGAACTGATAGATATCATGTTTCATTGGAGATGAGAGTGAATGAGGAGGTTTATAAATTGATTAATAGGGGCAAGGTGGCAATCCTTTTAGCAAGAGGATGGACATGTGTCGTTGGTCTAGTCCTCTCCTTAAGACCTGCCACACGTCGTCATATTTTCCTTCTGTCTAAAGACCACCCAATCTGGGGTACTATTTTGGTATGGTTGGTAGAAATAATGAAGTAACATTTTTTTGAATGAAAAGTAGTAAGAAAAATGGATGAAATATTGTCTACAATCGGTTGAGATAATATAATTTGGGTAATGGTTGGAAATATCTTATCTCACCCTTAAACACTTACAAGAGTGATATTATTGGTACCTTGTCAACATCGATTAAGGCACAAAAAAGGGAAAACATTTCACAAACAAGATTTGAACTTGAGTGAGGTGGATAAACAACTTCTCATTTTAATCAAATAAGCTAAGATGCAATTAAGATAATTATAAAGGAAGTTATTTTATATTGTCCAAAATTAATATCATACAAATAGATGTTTTACTAACATGGAAAATATTAATATGAAAATTGAAAGTATCAGAGACTCTCATCATGTTCTCTAAATCTTAATAAAAAAATAAAATAAAAAATGATCATACAATGTTTACTCTAACATAAACCATTATTCTAATTAAATATTCATTAATTAAAATACCTGATTTTCTTAAGAAATGACCTAAATATGTTACATTTTAAGACTTTCTAGAATCACAACACCATAATCTTATGTTCCGCCTTCCATACTTTGGAACTCGAATGTAATAAAACTATCAAATGACGGAATGCCTATCCTCGTTTCCGTCTTCCGGATTCTGCCTTTCTGCCCTCAAGTGCGAAACTCGGGAATCGGAGGACTAAATCCTTACCTTAACCTTTTTCCGGATTTCCTCCTCCTGCCTTCCGCCTTCTGCAGGTGGATCCCGAAAGTCGAAAATCCCACTTCTTGCCTTATCTTTTCAAATTGAAGCTGAAGCTAAAGCTTGCAGTGTTTCGGTGCTCCACGTTCTTGTAGATGTCGTTGCACCCACAAAGATTGTTGAGATATTTACTGTACAGATCTAAATTAAGAGCAAGTCTTAATGTTTTTTAATAAGAATAATAGATGAAAGGTTAAGAGTGATCAAAATTGATCGAAAGGAGACGAAACCTTTACTGTGAGCCCACAACAAGTCTTCACCTTGAGAGTCTGTGCATTGATTGAACATATAATCAATGCTTTCACTTGTCAAATAGGTTTTTTCAAGTGAAACAAAAAGATCAACTTATTGTGTTGCAATTTAAGAGTTCATGTTTTCATAATAACATCAATGCAACAACCTAGAGCAGAGATACACCTCATGCTATGATATACGTTTCCCAACCTTTCACGTGTGAAACAAACACAAAGAGAGTCAATTGAAGCACCTATGAATGAGCCAGAGGAAACCTCACATATCACGACACTACATATCAGAGCATTGATAGAGCAACATCAAGTAAAAGTTATCCATGTACAAATATTTTGCACATATTTTAAAAAAAATAACAAGAAGAAGTTATGTTATTATATTATAAATATTTGATAACCAATTCTAAAATATTCCAAATCAAAGAGTGGAAAGTTCAATAATTTCCCACAAAAGTATATTCATGGCATTGCTTAATAAAAGAATAGATAAGCTTCTCAACAGAAAATAGATAAATTGATTACCTAGAAAGACTTATTAGCATGCGATTTTCACAAAATAGAGAATTTGATTACTCTCAAATACTTTCGAGCACGAGATTTTAATAGATCACTTGATCATAATATTTTAATAAAAAATATTGACGATAGAGTATGATTTTGACTTTAGATAATGATCCCAGTGCATCAACGCTATTCAACAGTGCAAGGCAGACTTGTGAGGCATATATGATGTTTATTTTTTATTTTTTTAGCTGATAGCAATTCCTTTTGGAAATCATGTTAAGTGTGTGGCTGAAAATATAAAAAAAAACAACATATCGCTCAATAATAAACTAAACAAGATGATGATGTCCGCAAAGGATTATGAGGGATTCAGGTCCCTAGAATGACACATTTATTATCCATTTTGATTCTAACACACTGGAAGTTAATTCTTGAAGAGCATATTTATGAGAAAATAACAAAGTAATAGTTTCAAAGAAGGGAATTGTTTTCAATAGTATCTCCACATATTGTACCCTGTGATCTCCATTTTCAACACAACACACATTATTATGGAAAATTTTGGTTGATCGGGTATTGATCTATCATTTAGTTATTCCAACATAGCAAATATAATATAGTATTGATGATAATAAAAATAAAAGAAAGAAATATACAAAACGGAAATTGACAGGTGATACCGACTCGTAATCAATAGTCATTCTCCGTGATAATTCAACTCCGAGTCCCGGTCCCATCACATATTTTGAGCCACAAAAAACAAAATATCCACAAAACATAATCAAAATGCTTACCTTCCATGCTCGATGCATATGTGGCTACATTAAAATCTTCAAAACCGATCTATTCTCCAGGAAATGGTTCATTCTGAGACTTAATTTCTTTACTGCAAGCACAATATTCAATAAGTTTCCATAGCCAAATAAACTGATTTTATGGACCGTGGATCCCACACCCTTCATTAAATTGACCAATATCCCTGTGTTAGTTGAAAGACATGTTTAGGAATTAAATCAATTGCGCAACAACAAGACGGTAATGGATTTTGGGGAGTGTGACAGAGAGACAACCTGCCCATCATTTCCATGTGGTTCCTTCTTTGTTGAGTGCAAAGAGGTGGCATAATGTATGGGAAAGAGTAACAGTAAACCAGCAAATCGCCATCAAATCACAAGGACACACGTTAGCAAATTATGAAGACATGCATGAAAATTGGATTGGTGGAAGGGACGACGAAACATCTACAGTGATTTTCAAAACGCAACTCCATAGAAAAAACACCTATCGGGGTAATTAATTATTATTAGTGTTTGTATAAACTATATAAATAGTTTAGTGTATAGTTTTTTTTAAGATTATATATATTAAAATAATTATAAGATTAATTATTAGTAGTAAATAATAATATTATTATTATATTTTATTTGAAAAAATGATGGAACTTTTTCTTGAGGGTTGAATGGGAAGGTTATGTAAATGTTTAAGCAAACAACATTGAGTCCAACATGTGAAAATAAAGGAGCACGTGGTGGGTGATGGTGAAGGGATGTGTGTAGAGAGAGGCCTAGAGAGAGCGAGGGAAGAACATCGTGAGAGTGTAGAAATGGGGAGTGGTGGGAGCAGGAGACTATGTAAGGAAAATGCACGTTGGATGGTGGAGGAAATACCATGTAGGAGGTCAGGAGGAGAGGAGTGATGTGGGTGGAAGGAGTGAGTGTAACAATGGGGGACGAAGCAGTAGTAGGTTGGGAAGAAGGATGGATGGAAGGAGAGGTGGGAAGATTCGAGGGGATGAGCCGTGGGAATGCGCAAGTTGGAGAGGTGGAGGAAAAGAAGAATGGGAAGGGACGAGAACTGGGAGTGGAGTAGCGAGAGAGAATATGGGAAGGGTTGAGCAGAGCGGTGTAGTGGATGGCAGGCAGAGTGGAGCAAGCAACATGTGGACGGATGGATGCATACTGTAATGGTGCATAGATTGTGGGTGTACATGCACTGTCAATTAATTGAAGAGAGATGGAATGGAGTGTTGGAAGGTGAAATGAACTTGGGAATGCAGCAGGGAGGAAGGAAGCCTTGGTGAGGGTGCGGGAGAAATGTGGAAGGGAAAATGGTGTGCACGAGGTGGACTTGAGGTGCACTGAGAGAATCAAGAGGTGGAGCATTTGATGAGAATGCGGGGGTAGGAAATGGGATGCAATGAGTGGAGAGTGTGTAAGGGAATAAGAGGCCGAGAGCAATGAGTGCAAGTGTCAGTGTGAGCGAGATCCTGAAGCTCTAATACCACTTGTAAGGTTAAAACCTTACATGTTGGATATTAAAACTTAAAATTGTTAAATACAAATAAAATTTATACATTTAAAAAAAAAGGTATATCTCTAAAATGTATATATTTAAACATTATTAATAAAATATATAACTATATTACCAATATAGTAAATAAACAAAACAAAAAAAAACAAAACAAGACAATATCAAGAAGTTGGCCTTTAAACACTTCAATCAGCTATACTCTGACATTGGTGAGGTGGATGCTCTCTCCTAAGCGGATCTGCTCTCGGAAATCCAACCTAGCATCACTGAAGAAGAGAACAAGGAGATGGAAACAAATAGAAACAAATTTATACTAATTTTTTTTTTGGCAAATAGAAACAAATTTATACTATTTTTTTTGTCAAAATGTTCTTTTTCTAAGTAGTGTTAATGGAAACATTGTGTTAAATTGTGCTTTTTCCAAGTGGTGTCAATGGAAACATTTTGGAATCTCTATTTACTTATTGAAATATAGATTATATATTTTTTTTTAATTTATCTAAAAATAGATTATATATTTTGTTTTAATTTATCTAAATTTAGATTATACATTTTGTTAAAATACAGTTTTTTTCCGAGTGTTAAAAAAAACATTGTAAAATCTCTTTACATAAAGTAATTCTATTTAAAGTGTACAAATACTTAAAAAAGAAACAACATAAAGCAACTACTAGGCAATAAAAATGTAAACAAACTTATAAAAATATATATTATATATTTTTCAAAATACAACATAATGGAAGTGCTTTTTCCAGGTGGTGCTAATGGAAACATTTTGGAATATCTATTTATTGAAATATAGATTATATACTTTGTTTTAATTTATTGAAATTTAGATTATACATTTTGTTAGTCAAATTGTGTTTTTTCCAAGTGCAAAAGGAAGCATTTTGGAATATCTCTATATAAATGGTGTCCATTTATCTTCTTGTCTGGATTTTTCCTTTCAAATATCAACTAACACCCATAATTGTTACTCTAGTTCCTGTTCCAATGATTAATATGTCAACATCCCCTCTGTGGTTTCCACTCTGTAAACACTAGCATGATCATCAAGAAATGGTTTCTAGAGATTTTTTTTGAACTTTTACACTAGTGCACAAGGTGACCTTTAAATGATCACCAATATTCAAGTCTGGCAATAAGTTCTCAATCGTTTTCCTTCATAATCAATTTGAAGGATCTCCAACTCGCTTCTTCTCAAAGGTCATTCCAATATGACCATTCCTTCATTGTAAATTCTCCAATTTCGCATCTAAGCGATCTTCACAATAAACAAATGCAGCTACTACACACCACTTCATCTCAAAATTAGCTCCTCTGTAAGATTTATTCATGACAGTCGATAAGGTATAAGGATGATTTTAACATCTGCACGTGGACGCTTCGGCTTGACAATTGAGAAGTCTAAGTATCTCTCTTTGAGACTTGACTTACATCTTAGTTTGCACCTTCACAGTTGGTCGCTGCTCTATATGACAGATGACAAGTAGCACATAAGACTTTAGTAGGATGTTCCTTGGGCGTTGTGAGTGTTTATCCATCTCAAATTATTTTCTCGTCTCCTTTCACTAGAATTAAGCTATTAAACTTTGTTGGTTTAATGCTTATATAACACTTGGGAGAACTATTATAGTTGCGATAAGTTCCATTTCCCATGGGATCTCTTTTAGTTCCATCAAGAATATGTTTACCTAACATACTTGTCACCGTTGGTCTTTGAATGCATGATGCATTTTTTTTACATCATGGGAATTATCCCACATGCTTGGAGTTTTAAACATAGGTATATGTGCATTGAACCAACACGTTGAGCATACCACATTCATTGGACTTTCCCCTTGGCATTTAGTGTGAGTGCTTTGAAAAATGGAGGTAGGGCTCTTGAGCTCGAATTATGGCTTGGAGGTATGGGCTTGGAGATCAACGCCCAAATGAAGTTTACAAAAATGAAAAAACTAAAGATGAAGATTATGGATTTAAAATAAAGCTTGGGTTTGACATATAGAGTGGCATTTTTTATTCGACTTGTGGAGAAATAACCGAATGATGAAGGATGATGTCCAAACCATACATTTTTTGGTTTGACATACCTTTGTTTGACTCATAAATGAAACCTTACCCAATTTAATTTTTACCAAACATTTCAAAGAGAAAATAATAAAATAAATGATGACCGCTGCAAATTAAAAAGTAGTAATAAAAACCCTTTTATTTTGTACTAATATCGCGACATATGAATTAGACCTTCAATTTAGACTTTTGAGTTTGGGTTGGGTAAAATATTGTCAGTCACTTGTTTCTATATTAAATATAAAATCATAATAATAATCTTTAAAAAGAATTTATATTGAAAATAAAATAATCTATTCTTTAATTTAAGTGAGATTAGGTAAAACTCTAAAAGGAAACTTTTGAAACTTCAAATGGAGAGGGGAAAAATAAGTGAGACTTTGGATTTTGAAAAATAAATACATAATGAGACTTACTAGGCTAAGATTTTGTAGTGACAAGATTTGGAAAACTTTGAGCAAAGATTTGACGCTTTCAAAATTTTTAGCGAAATTGACACAAACCTGATGAAAGGTCAACAAAATTGATGGAATTACTTTGGATTTGATGGGAAGATGAACAAATCCTACACATACATCGAGGCCAATGCAACATTAGAATCTAGGATGTCAATATTCAAGTAGCAGGTCCATTACAAGTATACAACTTTTTGCTTCCAGAATTTCCCATGGTGAACACTTTTGGAAAATCCATCGATTTTGTTGGTTTACGCTGAAAATTTTGATAAGGTAGAATTTGGTACCGACATCTAGCTATGGCTAGGGATGGAGTCCTCCCTGCGTGACTACAAGAACCTATAAACCAAGTTCCTTTCTTGTCCATCTGGGCAACCTCTCTCCCTACAACTCATTTTGCTCATATGAAGAAAAACACTCTTCAATATGAAACCAACCACATAATACGAACCAATCTTTCCTGCAGTTGAACACTGAAAAATAGCAGTCTCATTCTCCACTATGTTTTGTTTCCATTTCATTCTTGCAAACTGTACCCCTTTTCATGCATGGAGATCACTTCTACTGCTTATTGAAAACTTGAAATACTCACACACTGAAAAACATACTGCAACAAACTTAAATTGGAGCTAAATGCTTGCATGGAAAGGTTATTTATATACAACACCTAATCTAACCATCTCAAGTATTTAATGAAGTAATATCAAATTGTCATTGTAAGCATGCCAACAATTGTATCATACACTAAATTTCCTCCATGCCATTAATTGGAAAAAAAAAATTATAGACAATGGAGAATCATTATAAATGGAAGTTCATATAAATCATGGAAAACTATATATTTTCCTTGTTCAAAAGAAATAATTTATTTTGTGTATTTTCATCTCCCACTCCTCCATGGTTGCTCATTTCAACTTCTCTTTCAAGACTAGAAACTAAGGGCTCAATGATATCTACAATCTATTGGTCATAGTTTGGTGAGAAAGAAAACATGCTCAAACGCTCCTCCTATGACTTGGATTCAAAAATATCATATGTTGGATTACTACTAATACGCTCCATTCGTGCTGCCATGAACCTTTCCTTGTAATTGTGAAGATAATTATCTTGGATAGATTGATCTTTAATAGTTTTTGGAACATCAATTGCATCATAACCAAAACTGCTAGAAACATTTGGATCAATGAAAAATGCATCCACAATTTTTCCATAATGGGGAATTTCTTCATGTTGATCATCAGAAAAATATTTAAAAGTGCTACTATGCCAAGAAGAAATATGGAACCTTTTTTGAACCAGCAAACTTTCATATTCTTTTACAAGTTCCTTTTGAAGCTTCTGTTATAAACAATTAAATATATCTTGTCCAACAGAAATGTTATAAGAATTCAAATAAGAAGACATAGCTGAAGAAAAGACCTCATTACATTCATCTTCAGATATCATACCTATTAATTTCTTTAAACCTTGAAGAAAAACAAAGTCTGCCATAAAAATTGTCACCTTATTTCATGAAGAAACTAGATCAACAACTAAACTTTCCATCCATGTTTTGAGGAATAAAAAAAATGATATTCTAAGTATATTTTTACTTCGTGGAGTCACCCAATCTAAAATTGAACTCCAAACTATGTAACCACTCCTTGTTCTCCGTCAAAGAATGGATCTATTCGTTGTTGTATAGCCCAGGGAAGTATGCCTTTGTTCCTTCTCTCCCCGGCAACGGTGCCAGAAGGTGTTTGCACTAGAGTTTGCTCAAGGAATGCTACAAGAGATTGTTCAACACATCTTAAAATAGGATTTGATTGTTTAATCGAGGTAGTGGATCATGTAGGGAGAACAATAAAGGAAATTGGGAAAGTTCATTGGGCATGGATTCCCTTTGTAGACATTATATAAATCAAAGGCGATCAAGGTTAATATTAGATAGAAGTAATGGGAATAATGAAATATTAAAGAAAAGGAAACAAACATGAACATACATACATATCTAACAGATCATGTGTAAATATTCATGGGATGGAAATGCCAAACTAAACCCTCATTACAATAAAAATGCCAAACTTTATAGAAATTAATAAAGCAAAAAAATCAAAAGTTGAATCTTGAATTAGTTTCTAGACATCTAGAATTGCTAGAATAAAATGCCTTCAAATCTAGAATTATTCTTTGACTACTGATCTAATCATCAAACATTGAGTTCAATTACCCCATCTGGTCTTCAAAATGTTGACTCTTCCTTCTTTCGATATTGGTATGCGATCTACAGTTGCCATAAAATATGGAATGAAATTCCGTAACACTGCCAAGTTTTGAGCAAAATACTTTTCCTACTAATCCTCTGACTAGAAAGGTGGATCACTTTTCCTTGAAATCTCATACTCATTTATCCCCAAGTTAGATCTAAAAATAAGGGATTTTAACTTATCCTTGTTGCTGATTGGTCTTCTTTTTTGTTATCATTTTCTACCTATGCATTGACTAAGATATTTGTGAAACAACTAGAACTATAGAACTCCACATAAGCATATAAAGAACCATCACATCTGAACTCGACATTGAATTTGATTTCTGGAACAAACAACAGGATGGTCAGTTCATTTTTTCTTCTCTTTGTTGTAGGAAACATAATAGATTGTCTCCAAGCTTGTCTTCATAAGATGACTTTTTAAATGAAGGGGCTTCTAAATTCTGTGCTTTTGCCCATTCTTCAAACCTTCTTTACAACATTTAATATAAGTTAGTTTGAAGTCAAAATAGAATGTGTTCTTGCATACCTTTTGAATATCCTATTGAAATTTCAATCATCAATCCTTTTTAGAATGGCAATTTCTATACGATCTCAACAACTTTGTCATTAGAAATCCTTATGACTTCCTCAAGTATGTCTTCATCCAAATTATATGGAACAAAACCTGAACTAATGTCTTGGATTTTGAGAGGGTCTAGCGTTCCACTAGACACTATGTTATTCTTGGTTAGATCCAAGCCAATAATATTCTTGTCTGGATTTGTCCTTTCAAATATCGACTAACACCCATTATTGTCACTCCAGTTCCTATTCCAACAATCAATATGTCAACATCCCCTTTGTGGTTTCCACTATGTAAACACTAGCATGATGGTCAAGAAAATCTTTCTAGATAAAAATTTTAAACTTTTACACTAGTGCACAAGGTGACCCTCGAATGATCACCAATATCCAAGTCCAGTAACTTCTCAGTCGTTTTCCTCCATAATCAAGTTGCAGGATCTCCAACTCGCTTCTTCTCTGAGGTCATTCCAATATGACCATTAATTCATTGTATGTAAGCTTAAAACCTTACATGTTGGATATATATTATTTATAAATATATATATTTGATAATTTGAATGATGTCTTTATAAAGATAGCGAGACATGTTAAATATGGAGGATAGAGTAGTAGACACGTGTATTTAATAAATAGACATACCATATCATAACTAATAATTAATAGTTAATTAACCTATTGGTGACTAGATAATAATTGATATTATTAACAACTGTAATAACCATTTAGGTTTATTAAAATTCATATGGCCTTGAAAATATTCGACCACAAATCTTGTAGGAAGAGTGTTGAACTTAAAATTCTTAAATGATTGATTAGTCACAACTTCAATAGAGGTGTTGTGCTTGATGAAGTTTTCTTTAAGGGCATAGGTGTGATTGATGTTGACAAGGGAACTCTTGCCACGAATAATGGTACCATGGTTTAACAATTCTTGAAATAGTTGGTCACATTTCCATTCAAATTTCTTCATGCTTATAATTCTGTAGATAAAACCATAATGACTATATGAAGTATTTTTCTGAGTTTACAATCTAATATCTTCATGATGAACTTGTATCGACATGTTAAACCCTGGTATTTTTGCATGCTTGGGTATGGCACTGATTAATATATGAGATACATATTCTTTAATGTTGATCGATGGATTTTAAAACATGGTTGGATATTTAGTTACATTTTCTATGATCTTCTTATACGTAGTGGCAACTACTGACAACTTACTTAATTAAATATGATTGGTTAAGGATTCTTCACTTGCAATTTCGTCGAATACTTTAAAGGATGAAACGCCTTGTAATGTGTTTATTTCATCCATTGGTGTTTGATTAAAAATCTTCAAATTATTTATTTTCTTATCTTTATCTGATGACCTTTTAACCCATTGTTGCTTTCAGGGTTGATTTTAAGAACCCCCCTAGATTTATATGTATAAGAAATGGGTGAATCTCTTCGATATATAGGAAAATTTGAAGGTGATTTTATGAACAATATAATATGTATATAAAAAAATTGGTGAATCTTTCATTTTATTATATAATGTTGTAAAATGTTCATGAATCTTTCACTAAGTTATAAGATATTGTAAAATCTTGGCGAATATTTACCTTCATTATAAAAAATTGTAAAAATTGACGAATCTTTCACTGATTTATAAAATATTGTATAAATAGAGGAACAACAACATTAGTCAAATAACATGAATCCCATAATCAACAACAGAACATGTGTTATGCGGACTCACGAGTCACAACTTGAAGGTGTCAGTGAAACACAACCGCACTAACTAGATTCAGGGAAAGTGGGGACTCCACTTGTTATCTCCTCCCTTAATGGTCCAACGGACATGTGGGGACCTGAATATTGAAAAACCAATAAATTGATAGAATCAAGCATTATGCTCGATCTTGGCGTCCACTAGCCAATTATGGTCGTGGAGGCTAATACAATTATGCATTGTAATTGTGCCAATTGATTATTGCTTTAGATTAATGTTGGCCTCATGCCAATAGGCATCCTACCATCAATGCATAGGAACCTAGTGCATAGACCATTTTTCTCTTCGCTTAGCTATGTAGAGCTCATTTATTTTTTTAAATATCGATAAGTATTAACAAAGAAAATATACAATCAACATAAAATAATAAAAAAAGGGACGACAATTAATTCATGCAACTAAAAGGTAATAAAAACATCTTTTCTCAAACCCTGAATCAATGGAAATCAACTAAAACCAATCTTGATTCAAGCTACAACAAAGTATTGAATCAGGGATCAAATGAGAACTAGAAGCATTCAAGGGACTGACACAATATTTAACCAAAATACACACAAAATTAAAAATCAAGAAAATGCTTCAAACAAAAGCAATAAACAAACCATACAAATTTGTCAAGATATCTCTGCTAAACTTCAACATGGTTTCATGTACTTGAATGAGGCCATTCTTGCTTAGCGAAAGTGTTGTTAAATTAGTTGTTTATCCTTTAATGTTAGGACACTATCTATGTGAAGAGATAGCACCTAGGTCTAACTTTCTCAAATTCCAACGTCATTTCCTGTCACATACAAGAAAGAGACAATGTAAGAGATAAATATCAAACCATCAATCTTAAAATAAGATGCATGAAGGTAAGCATTGTAAGGGTTGGATTGCTTGTGGGAACCATGGAGCAGTGAAGGGGAATGCCTTCCTTGTGTTTTGTGGGGTAGTGGAAGAGAGCCCCATGTCTAGGATGACTGAACGAGATTCCTGTAATTGAAAAATGGTTAGTAGATTGGCTAAGAGAGAGATTAAATGGGTTTTGCATTGAGGGAGAGAGAATCATGTAGGGGTTTCCTTTTCCCTGCTAGTCGCGTATCCCAACTTGGTGATGGTATCAACAACTAATACCTATGGTTGGGTGGAAAATTTCTCTTACATAGCCAATTGCTTAGATCTTATTTGTTAAAAGATAAGTATTCTCTTTGTCTATGAATGTAAATGGTTTATTTTGCTTCTAGTGATAAATATGCCTTTTCATGCATGATGTGTTAGTTTAGATAAGATGTTAAGTAACGTGTGTCATATTCAATAGCACTTCTATAATTATCAAATTCAATAGTGAACATGATAAATATGTTTGGTCATGTACTTGCAAATCCATCTGAAGTTTATGATGTCCCTCAAGGCGAAATTCAAAATCATGAAATTCATATTTACCTTCTCCTATAGTGGGAAATTGGAATAATGGATGAGGACGCTACAAATACGAGCTCATTACTTTTAATTATTGTCTAGTTAGATCAAATTTTTATATCACTTGAAGTCTATATACGAGTATGCCTAAATGTTTTGCATTCCATTTCTATTAACTCTAGAATTAAAAAATATATGTCTAGTCCTAGAGTAAAGGGGGATTACATCTTCTCCTTGTAATGTTTCAGAGAATCTTGAGTCTCCACCATTTATTTTATGGAGAAAGACATTATCTGGCTAATTTCTTGAAATTGACCTCTCTTAAAATTATAAGTCATATATACTGGTTTGATATTGGAAAACTAAGCTGAAAAGTGTTCATTCTCCATGTCTTTCAAACCTTCAATTTATGTTTACTATGAACATTGCAGAAAAAAAGAAAATTATTATATCTTTATGGGAAAGTAGAGAGCACCCTAACTTTGAGTTAGAAGTCATGGTTTTCTTAATTGTTATACATGTATTTATTCGTAAGGATTCAAATGATGTTGGATTGAAAAATCTATTGTTAGGTCATGGTTCTTCAAGGTTTGGAATCTAAACACTCTTCAAAAGAGCAGTTTGGGATGGTTCTAATATTTTGGCATGGAATTAAATTGAATCTAGATTAGAATGGAATATTGAAGAAAATTGAAATGAATTTATGTATGAAATGATGAATGGCCAACCGAGGGTACATTCTTCATAGTCAATTTTGGAGGAGAAAAGACCTAAACTAGATTGGGGACACTTCCCTTGCTGTCAATAGAACCTAGACAAGATATATACTACAAAATATGAAGGTTGGAAGTGAAATTCATATTTTTTTTATAAAGGAAGGATTTTTTGTTGTATAACAGCCACCTAGGCTGAATTTTTTGTTTAGTTTATGTAAACGGACTTTATAATGTTGATGTAATGGGTTTTTCAATGTTGATGAAATGGTTGATTCTGATAGCTATTAGAACTGTTTCTCAAAATAGATACTAGATTTTTTGTCTGTCTCGAGATATCTAATAATGCCATACCTATTTATTGGTATTCAGTAGTTCTGGTCTTATTTTAGTAATGTTAATATCCATTGCTATGAAAATATGTACTAGTGAAGTCAAATATAAATATTAAATATTTTGATTGTTATTTGAGGGTTAGTAGATGATTTATAACTATCTCATCTCCTCATTTTTTTGTTTATTTCCCTTTTCAAAGGGAAAAAACATAAAGCATCCAAACATATTAGCTCTCAATATTGGGTGGGATCTCAGGCATCCATTTTAGAGGTTTGTCTCAAATGATGAAGACCAATTGTTTTCATCCTGAAAGGGAGACATGAAATCTCATCTAATGTATCGTATATTACATGTATGGGCTATGGGAAATTGGAAATGGACATTTGATCCATATAATAAGAATCAAAATATAAAATTAGAGTTCCATTTACTCTCCCGTTCTTAGCAGACATGGTTTTCCTCATCTATGAGCAAGGAGTTCAAAATTTGACTAAACATGCCATCCATACTATAATCTTAATATTCAAAAGGAAAACTTGGTATTTTAAAATCAAGGAGAGAGGAATAATTGACCCTTCCAACAACATGGAGTACAAAGGCCAAAATGACAGCTATAGGTATGCCAACAAAATAGTATGCCCCAAGATTTACATAGGCACCCAATGTTTCCCATCCACATCCTACTATATATATCAATCTATACAATTCAATACCATTTCTAGATCTGTGGAAATCTATGAGAAAGGTTATCAACCTCATATAATTCCTTGGATGGCATCCATAACTGTTGAGGTTGCAAGCAGTGGTAGCATGCTTGAAATGTAGTCAACGACCTCTCCTTCATTGCTATAAACATAGCCCCAGACATTTTGAAAGGAGAATAAAGTATATCCTATCGTGAGGGCTTCTATTGCTGCCATACAAACCCCAAAACACATCGATAACTACGCATCTAGTGAGCGTCCAGCTCCTAGATCATTGGAAACTCGTTTACTGCAATGTAAAAGTTAGGATGAAAAAATGAATAGAAATCAATACCAGCAATTTAATATCCTTGGAGAATTTTTTGTTTGAAATATTTTTGAATCAGTTACACCAACCTTACAGCAGCACCCAAGCCGAAGGGAATTATATATGCAAGTGAAATAGTGTTAAGGCTGCAATGAACCAAAAGCAAGCTCAGAGCAAAATAAATTAACTATTGGCAGTGGAAAAGTAGATGCCATTTTTAGCTTTATGAATAGTAAAATTTTCAAATATTACATAATTACCAGATGGAAATAAGTGACATCTCAAGTTCAGGATTAGGCAATAAACCAGAGAGGAGAACAAGCATTTCAAAAACACTAGTACTTTCATAAGATGGACGACAGAGATGTTGAGGCCTTTCTTGGGGATGTTTGTGATTGTATCGTAATGTTTTTTATCTTAAGCAAGACAAAACAAGAGCACTTTCATCATGTGAACATTCAAAAGGTTGGAAGAAGAGTAGCTTCAAGTCAATTTGAAGAATTATTTGATGCAAAAACTTGTGTACTTGGGATTTGAAGTAATCAAAGACTTGAATGAGTATGATGAATATTTTGGAGAGGTATGGAAGGTTTGCAAGGAAATTATTTATTAGTAGGACAACCTATTTGGAATACTTCTTGGAAGATGTATTTTTTTCAAGGGAAAACAACTATGCATTCCCAAATTATCTAAGAGAAATAGTTTGATTAAAGAGTGGCATGGTCTAGGATTGAGTTGACACTTTGCT
Source organism: Pseudotsuga menziesii (assembly GCA_001517045.1). NCBI lineage: Eukaryota > Viridiplantae > Streptophyta > Pinopsida > Pinales > Pinaceae > Pseudotsuga > Pseudotsuga menziesii. The sequence continues at coordinate 146,024 of LPNX011182710.1, forward strand.
CAGAAAAAAAACTCAAGGTGTTGTTGGAGGAAATATATTAATATGTCTGGACTAATTTGAAGTTGGATTCTATCAAATATGTTAAGAGATGCAAAATATGTAAGTTATCAAATGGAAGAAGTCAAGCTACTATTTTGTACACTCTTTTTCCTGTCCCGAAGGAACGATGGGGGTATTTTTCCATGTATTTGATTTCAGGTTTACTTTACACTCCAAGATGTACTGATTTCAAGTTTACTTTACACTCAAATATATAATTATTTCATGATTTTAGTGATTGATAGATTCTCTAAAATGGCTCGTTTCATGCCATGCATAAATACTAATGATTGTTATAGAGATTTTCACCCCACTAGGTGAATCACACTTTGTATGGCCTTCCCCTGTCCCGCTGCAGACTCATTAGACCCAATGGACCACATTTTATCCTTTGATGTTACCCTTATCATCCCTAAAACTATATAAACTATGATGTACGTGGATTTTTCCCCGATAACTGCGTACATACGCGGGTTTGACCCCTATAGTCGCGTACATCGGGATGTGTGCATAATCCAAATCCTTTTGGAGCGTTCCTTGACTTGGATCTGACTCATATGACTCTTGGCCTTCCATATACCTTGAGATCGCTCGGATTTGACCCTTCATTATCCCTTGTGAAGCTATATAAGGAACCATTGGTACATTGAAGAAGGGGGGAAGATAAGAGAACTTTGAGAGCATCGAAATTATAGTCCATTGTTGCCAGAACTTTATGCTTGAGTCTGCATCCCTTTGTCCCTTGGAGCACTGTTGTGTTCTTCCCAAGCTTGCCCATTGTTAGTAAGCTTGCTATCGAAGTGATGGAGGATTGAGGTGGTGGAGGCCCAAGTGGGGGATTCAGTTTCTCCGGTTCGCAGACGTGCCGTCAGAGGTTGTCACTTGTAATCTCTGATTCTGATTAATAGAAATATCTTTTCATGTCCAGTAATGTGTATTTGAATGAATATTGTTTCCATTGGAATATTTCAAATGCTTATACATTATTGATTATATATGCTAGAATAGATCTAACACCATGAAATATAGTATGCTTGTATTGTTTACTTGTTGTTGAGGACGTGATATAACAATTCAAGCTGAAGATTGGAAAGCTGAACAGGGATCTACTTCAACCGTCTGGAATAAGGTACGAGGTTCGATCCTTTAGTGTTAGATTGTTTATTTCTATTGCATATTGGAGAAGATTGATTTCTGGAGTCTAGCTGTCTGTTGTGGTACCCCAAGCCATAGGAATTTCTCTCCGTAACAGAATTGGTGACTCCGCTGGGGACTTCCTAGTAGTTGACCTTTGGGGATTGGTTTCTTGGCATTCAATGTATTTGAATTGCTCTTTCTCTCTTGCTTCGGTGTCGGGACTGGGGGCATGTATGCCTGGTAGAGTCTGATTGGAGTAAAGTCTGTCTCAGTCTGCCTATTTGCCTTGTTTTATGCACCTTTTCTTCCTGTACGCGGGTTTATTGCTTACAGTCGCGTATACACGCGGGTTTATCTAGGATTTCCGCGTATACACGCGGGTTTACTGTGAACAGTCACGTATACCTTGGTTTTTACCTTGTTTTGGAAGATAGTGGGTTGCTGGGTGAATGCTATTAGTTGCTGAGTCTCCTTTGGCACTGCCTGGGTCTATTTTGGATATTATTGACTTGCCCTTTGTTTCTCCTTGTTTCTGGGTTGCATTTTATAGTATGTTTGTCCATTGACACTCCCCTTTATTGGTTTGGCCTTGACCTACTTTTTACCACTTCCTTCTCTGTGTATGCGGATTTTTGGTTAAAAGTCACGTACATACGCAGCTGTTCTTTATGCAGTCGCGTACATCCTCCCTTTTGGTGAGTCTGATGTTGTGGGAAGTTGCTGGGTGGGTTGTGAGTGTGGTTGGGTCTTCCTTGGGTCTGAAGTTGTCTGTTTGATGCTTCTTTTGTGGCCAGAGACCGTTCGTGCCTTTCACAGGTATTACGTCTATACTGGCATATAGGTTAGGTTCACCACCGTTTGCATTTTGCATGACCTTATGACCATGTCACTCTCGCCTTAGGTATGAACCCACTCTATTATGTCGCGGAACCTTCTTGCTGCTATAGAAGTGGCATGATATGAGTGGTAGATCCTTACCTTACATGGGTACCCTAGTTAGCGCCTTATTTGCATTTGGTGCCCATGCCGATGTTTCTCCTTTTTTAGGGTGTGGGAGTCCGTTGTATAGTATTGCCATGACATTTAGCAAGAGCCTCATACTCCTCTTGATCTTATGCTGGCCATGTTCCCCCCGGACTCCCCTTGTATCAAGTTGTGAATGCATTTTCATGAGCTTTTCCTGTCTTATTGAGCTTTATGCCGGCTCCCCTGACATTGCGTTTCAGCCTTATAGCCCGAGCTTGCCTCATGTCTAGCCATGCAGAGCCATTTCGTATATCCTTTACAACTTGACTTACCCTTTTACCGGGAGGGGATCTTCCCCCGAGTGTCGATATCCTACACATGTTTCCTTGCATTGAGCATAGGTATGTTCCACTGCTTGGAACTAGTTTGTTTGCCCTGATGACACTCGTCTCCTCCTAGTTTGTAACTATAAAGCTAGTTTATTCTTTTTTCAAGCTTTTTAAATAACTGAAAAAGACAAAAAAAAAATTAAAAAACCAAAAAGCCGGACGGGAAAAGATATTATCTTTGGCAGCTGTCGAGTCGTGTCTCCTTAGAACAGAGCACTGTATATCACATCCATTGGTTGGGTTATAGTTTGACTTTAGGAGCTGTACTCGTTATCTGAGTTTTATCTCCACCGGCTGGTTATGCTTCCAGTCCCTATGGAGCCTCTATTGATGCCTCCTGCGTCAAAGAGATGTCCCAGTTTGTATATCAAGTTTTTTCTGCCTTCATTCAGTCACCATACGCCGTTATGCTCTTGTTCGAAGGAAGTTGAAACCTGAGTCGGCCATTCCTCAGTTATCTTGACTTTGCTTGTCGGCCATTCCTGGTACAGTTACTGGTTCGTGCACCTTATGATCGAGTCCTTCCTCATCATACAGCTTTGATGAGTACCTCGTGTTGGATGATGGGGGATGCCTTAATGCCCTCCTTCCAGCGGATTTCATCCCATCGACTTCAGATCGTTTATTCTGGGATTGGAGTCTAGAGTCATATTTGAGTGCCTTGAGACTTGCAGTCATCAGTGCCAGGTTCTCTCGCCATCGACAGTTTTGGGAATACAT